>OZ007570.1:45888280-45985286 GCA_963931925.1 Onchidella celtica
AAACCTCTGTGATGTAACTTCTGATGAATATAAAAAAGGGGGCGGGGGAGAGAAGGAGCACATGTGACGTCAGCTTTCCAAATCTCCATTTTTCTGAGATCATTTCTCAAATCCATATTTTTTAAAGAAAAGTTACAAATTGTTCGAAAGTGAGAAGCATCTATGACATAATTATGCAGTATCTAGGCACTGTCAAACTGTACAGAATGTATAACAACTAGGGAAATATAAATTTAAAAAAAAAGGAGGTTTTAAAAATGTAACAATTATGAGTATTAGAGCAGCTGAAATGGAATCTTACAGTCAACGTAAAGAAGTATAAAATAATAAAAGTACATACACTTCATTTCTGCATTATTTGTATTCGACACCACTAAGAAACCAAAACAAATGATGATATTTGGACTTTCGCCTTAAGATTTGTGCTAGTTCGATGTTTTGTCTTGGTGTCTCTTCAGTTTCATTTTGTCGGCTATTTGGGTTTGCAACTCACATTCCACCTGTAACAGTATTTCGTTCCCGTATTTCTCCCTCTCTCTCGACTTACAAGATAAGGCCATTGCTGAATTAAAAATGTACACAGCAAGTAGACACGAAAGATCTTCACATGATAATCCTTATAGGGGTACTTGACGAGCCACCTGTTTCATTTAATATAAAATGGGAAACATTTTGTCTAAAATCACTTTGTCCCCCGACGCGGGGACGCGGTGGTTGGGAGGCAAGATGCTCTCCTGTCATGCCGAACGTAAAGGGTTCGAACCTGGTAGCTCCGGTCAATGCAAGCATGTTGTAGTTTTCTTTTTCCGGGGGAAAAAAATCCTGTCCCTGATCCTATGGTAGGTAGGTAGGATCGAGTGCCTAGTTTTCTCAGATAAGGACGAAAAACTCGGAGGGCCCATGATTGTGCACGTTGCTGCACACGTTAAAGACACCTTGGCAGTTGAAAGTCCAGAAGAGCAGGCCGAACAAAGTCACTGGCCGGACAAAATTCTAAAAATACAATCCCTACCACGAAAACACACACAAACAAGAACAAGAAAAGTGAGGTGTAGATGCCAATGGCAGCGAAACCTTCTAAAATAAAGACCTGAACACACTAAAATCAAGACCTTCTGTCAGTCTCAGTTATTAGCACATATACCGTGAGTACGAATTTATCGTCTCTTAATTCAAGAGCTTAGTTTGATATCGCGACTAAGGCACAAAAAGCGAAAATTGAAATATTGAGCGTATTGTGTTCTTCCTGCATGTTGTGACCCCCGAAAACGTCTGGTCTTCCAAAGTGCCACACCCCACAGACGTGGATTAATATGCTTTGTATAGAAGACAGTATTCTCGTGCGATCTATATTATTATGCGCTTCTATGCAACTTGCTTTGGAGTGCAATTGGACTTAAGCGTGGCAATGGAATAACTCATTCAAATCGTTAGAGATCTGATCCCCTCCTAATAAAAGTAAACCGCAGTGGTCTGGTTGTAGTTGGCAAAGTCCGGATTCACTGAAAATAGTAAGCAAATATTACACTTTAATTCCATATTTCCAAAAAATCAGTCACATTGTCACACTTTAGTTGCATAAAATATTTTCGTAAGACAATTTCCCAACTGGCAAGTCATAACTACATTTCCCATGGGCCTACACTTCGCCTTAAATACACCTATATCTGATACATTATATCGTCAGGTATTTCCTATTTTGTTTTTTGTGCATTTTTGCCTTTTCGAGAAAATGGGGAGTGGAAGTTTGAAGATCTGTGTAAAATCAGCGTTTTGTTCAATACGCTTCAAAATCAAAACTTACATATTCCCACCAAATATACACCGATATGACATTTATACATAATAAAATTAGGAGTGAGAGAACCACGTTCATGTCAAAACCTCAAAATCGGCAAAATATGGCAAACAGCAATGTGGCAAGTGCCCCTCCATATGTAAATATGATATAATTAGAAAGAAAAAAGGGTATGTCCATGCCAATGTTGGCTGGCAAGATCCAATAATTATTATAGTTTGTTAGTAACGAATTCCAGTGTCTCGCCAGTATTCTTCTTGTTCGTCAAGATCACCTACACTACTGAGCCTTTTCTCGCTGGCCTTGAGGTCCCATTTAAAGAAGAAGGCATTCTTGTCAGATCTATAACCTTTCTTATCCAGCAAAGCGTAGGTGACGTCCTCGTGCTCATTTCTGCTTGTCAGCAAGCAAACGGAAGCGCCAACAGTGACTTCAGTGTTTTCTACGGAGTTGTAGCACTCTTGGGAAGGAATTTCCCATAGCCTTGTGTAGGTCCTGGAGCTGAAGTTGTAAATGTATCCGTCCCCTGAACAAAAAAAAAAATGAGTGATGGGGTGTTATTCTTTGTTTGACTGTTGCTGCTGCCCTTTAAACTATTATCATTCATGGCAGTAATAGTATCATTATTCTGCAGCGTTTTGAATTGCAGTAATAACTGTGGACCAACTGCGGATCCCCAATGGTTTTATACACCGAATCTGAATGTAAAATCGTACTTGGGAAGGCAGACTTCACAAAAAAAAAAAAAGCAATCTTCCAATAACAACCAGATAACAATGGATCTAGTGGATTAATTTGTGTTTCTCATTCTTAGGATCGATTCAGTTTTTTTCATAGAGACGTTTAAAAACCTTTACCTCTTCCAATGACTGCTCCCACAGTCGATCTTATCCCACCGAATCAAACACACAGTAACATTTTTGGTATTTTATAGGGTTCATCTACTCTCTTTATCAAAGTCTGCAATGGCACATCACAATAACGTAAATGCCATCTGTGAACATTTCGCACTCCTGAGGGTTTAAATGGGCGTCGCAGGAAATCCCACCTATTTTATTTTATTTTATTTCACTGGATGAGAGATGTTAATACGTTAATTCGATCAGTTATTGTAGGTCAAATGCTCTATTCACAGCTAGCCGCAACTGGAGGACGCAGGGTACCCCTAGCGTCAATCGTACTCAATCACGTCTCAATTGTGAACAGTAAACATTGTTTCTGTAGGTTAACAACACAGGAAACTGACGTTACTGCAAATCCCCGGAAAGAGATTCAGAGTCTAAACTAAACCAAGATAAGAATGACATCAAACAGAAAGAAGAAGATAATTTAAAACAAAATGACAATGAAGCAAAAATAATGTTTTAAGTACCTTTTAAAACAATAGGCCACTTGTGATGCTCATCAAAAACGCCCTTAGAAATCAGCAAATGCACGCCAAGCCGACCATTTCTGTTGAACCACAGACGAAGACGAACTCGGCAGGGTTTGGGGCGAGTGTACAGGTAGTCAGTGAAAAAATCCCTATGTTTGGCCATTAACTCGTCACATTTACAGATCTCGAAACAGTGCCCAGAGTCTGGTATGTAAGTAACCGAAGGACTATTCTTATTTGGAGCTGCTTCATTGTTATGTCTGGAAAGATCCACAGTTTCTCGTTCTGCCATCATTTCTGCGATAGCCACAGCATGTGGCCCTGTCCCAGGAACGGATGTTGCCACTGTCACATTTGGCATTGCAGCAGCAGCAGAGTTTTCGCTGCTATTCGAATCTGCCTCTGGGATAGGATGCGTGCCTTTCACAACTTTACCCTTCTGTCCAATGAGATTCCACTCTTCAGCCAGTGGCTCAGTGCCTGAGAGCTCCCACTGTGTATTTAGGTATTTCTGAGAAAGTTCATGTTCTCGCTGTAACTGTGTCGCGTTGATTCTGTGCTCAGGTTTGTCGTATCCATTGTCTCCAGTCTCACTTGTTTTTGGGATCGTTTGACTTGCAGCACTAGCTCGCGAGTTTGATCGATTTCCAGTTCTCTCTTTGCGCTTGTTTGAGTTGTAGGTTTCCTTCAGTTTCTCCACAACCTGGGTAGCCACACTATCATTCATGGTTCGCATTTCGTTCATCAGCAATTCTTGAAAACTCTTTGAATTTTCATGGACATGGTCCTTGGTTAAAGCTTGTTGCAGTAACAATTTGGTCTGATTATCGAACTGCTTGGTGATGTGACTTTGAAGCTCCTTAAATTTCTTCTCAAGCGCGGCTTTCAACATTTCGCCGTCTCTTTGTGATTCTTGCTTATGCTGAGAGAAAAGGGCCTCAATTTTGGCTTGCAGATTGTGGCCGTTGTCGGAATGTGCACTCTGAATGAAACAAAATATCAATCAATCAATCAATCATTCATCCATCAATCACTCAATCAACCAAACTAAAGGTAGGCAACTTTCGGGTATAGCAACTGACAACAACACAGAGACAACCGAAGAATTAAACTTGCTGGCGGATTAACAATTTTAACTTAATCAATAAAATAAAATAAAATAAAAATAAAGCAGGTGCTTTTTGAAGGAAGCATTTTCATCCCTTGAAAAATGAGTATTTACGGCAGATTTAACTAGGGAAAGGGGAATGAGGTAAGTGACTTAGATACCTATACAGTACCTGATGATCTTTGCGTTTCGATGCTAGCAACTGTGCTTCCTCCCTCATAAGTTTCATCTTAGATTCACTCTCCCAGATAGGCAAGAACTCTTCCTTGGTCAACCCCACTTTCTTGGCCTCTTTCAGAGCGTTGATAAAGTCCATAATTAGCGTTGGATGAGCCTGGCCTTCTGCAAAAAGTTAGTACTATTATCATTATTATACTAACTAACTAACTAACTAACTAACTAACTAACTAACTAACTAACTAACTAACTAACTAACTAACTAACTAACTAACTAACTAACTAACTAACTAACTAACTGATTGACTGACTGTCTGAATTAGTGAGTGAACGACTGACTGACCAAATAATTAAGACAGAATAGGTCAGTGGTGTTATCAGCTCAAAATAATGGATATAAGACAAATACTTACATCCATTCATAAAACTACTGCCATTCAACAGTAATTAGTTTACTTAGAAACATCAAGGAATAGAATGTCTCTTCTGTTGTCCATTGTTACGATACCAACACCAAATTTTTAATCACCCCGGCCCTCTCCTACCAGACACGCCACTGCTTTACTTGAGGAAGTTTAATGATAAATCTGAGGATGCCGCCCAGCGAAAACCCTCTGTTCAAATATTTTTAAAATGAAGTGTGTAACCGCTCGTCTGGATGATTGGAGACACAGGGTGTGTAGCTGCTCGTATCGACGAGCGTTTACGCACTTCCTTTTAAAAAAGTAAAAAAGATTATCTGTGTCTTTCATAATCATGGCCCATGAAGTCGCTCTCGCAATGGTTTGAAAGCCACAGTACTTGAATCTGAATGCCCTTTATTGTGAAAGGCGTTGAACATAAATCCACACGTAGGCCTATATTATATTATGTTAAAGAAAACCTCCACAATTGAAACGTCAGAATTATTTTAAGCTTCCATTGAAACATATCTTGTGCACCTACTATTTGAATACACTCTTCCTAGAAAACAACTCCACTCATTGTTGAGCGAATAGATCTAGTACATATATCGATCAGTGAACAGAAATTGAGTTTAGACGAACGAGTGTTTCATAAAATCGTAGAAAAGACAAGCAGTTGGCCCCTGAACCTGTCAAGCTTTGTGACAAGCTATTTTTACAGGTGTCCTTTCAGACACTTTCCACTTTTCCTATTTCTATGGTGTGGTTTTCATAAAGAAGTAAACCCGGCAGTAAAACTGAGGTAGCAGTCAAAATTTGGGTCTGGAATATTTTTCCTGCTCCCCCTTTAAAAAAAAAAAAAATTTTTTTTAAATTACATTATTGAAATCATTGCTGTAACTCATAACTCGGGCGTAACTCCAGCCTCTGATTAGATAACATACCTCGACTTTAGTTCTTGTTTGTTCTATCTCCGTTTTCTGAAAAAAACTGGAGATCTTTCCGTATGTCAAAAACGTATAACAAAAATGCACACTTTGCCATTGGATTAAAATGCATTGTGGCACTTATCAAGCCGTTTCACGGTTCAGATTTAATCAATCTTCTTATCATAATACTAAAGCCGCAAACGCTTGGTGTCGAGTTTCTTTGTTGTGCAAAAAAAGTGGAGTTGGAACAAACAAGAACTAAGGTCACGATATTTCTTCAATCAACAAAGTTCTTTGAAAACACACATGCACACACTCAAAAAAAGACCCACTGACATTCTATTTCCCCCTCTTCTTTCCTTCTACCCCTCCCTCCCAATCATGTAACTGTTGGTTATATACAATGTTCTAGATGCATTGTCACGTATTCTTTTATATTTAAAAAGAAATGATAAACAAAGAAAATTATCCTTGATTGTATTATAAGAATTATAGTGAAGCTGTATCAACCTAACAAATCTGCACGTTCTTATTAGTCGTCCAGCATGTACAGACAGAATTCTATATGATGAGATATGGGCAGGCCCCTGAAACCTCCTAAGTACTGTCTTATAGGTTTCGAAGGTTCCATGGATATGGGGATTTCCATTTCACACCCACCGAAGACTCCCAGTCCCAATCGAGGAGGGCGTTTTGTAAAATAACATATTCATAATTATCTTAAAAATTATTAATTTTCAAGTAAACGTTTTGTAAGCACAGTCATAAGAGATGGAGCCGTATCTAAATATGACATAAAATATTTTCGCGCCAAAATCGAAAAAAGCGTTTTGTAAGCATATGAAAGCACATATTACGTAGATTTACTTTTAGGCCCCGAAGAGCTTGGCACTACCAAAATATCTAGTATTCCATGTAAAAATGCAGCAATTCAGCCCTCTAAAAAACTGAATTACAAGTTACAGATTCTTCTTAATTTTGTCTTTGTCTGTTACCTTTTAGCGGGGATCTGTTTAGACAGTAATTGTCGATACGGAACTATTTTCTGCCAGCAAATTAACTTTTATTTTGAGCTCCAGGAAAAGACAAAGACATTGAAAATGTATTATTTATTAAATTTTGTAGCTCTCAACTTACCCCAAAGTCCAGCAGGGCTAGTCTCGACAACACACAACACTTCCACAGCCAACACTGAAATCAGCGCTTATGTAATTCCTTGTTATAGAGCGATTTTATCATGTTTTCAATAAGGGTTTGTATCCTTTTTGGGCAGAAGTGATCTACACTTTTTACTGCGCACTATGGACACTGTGTCATGTACAGTATCTCGTGACGTGCACAAGTTATGTGGTCAGCTTTTCAGAAGACGATAATATTGACCACTTGATCTGAAGTTAGTGGTTTCTTGTTCAAAAGCGTTTTCTTGCCGCTTTGAGGCAAGAATGTGTCAAAAGCTAATCTGAAAAGCTGGACCACCCCGTCTAGAGTTTGTAAATTTTACATCGCTCAATAGAGTTCTCAGGCATGGATCAGTTGTAGAAGCAACTGGTAATATCCGGGTTTTCCCGAACGATACTGACTATTTTACAGACACGCCATTCGGATTTTCCCGATATGACTGCTATTGAAGTCAAGAATTCTTTCCCGACAGACAGACAGACAAACAGACATACAGGTAGGCAGGTAGGTAGGTAGGTAGGCAGGCAGGCAGGCAGGCAGGCAGGCAGGAAGATAGATAGACAGACACACAGACTGAAAGATAGATAGATAGATAGATAGATATTTATCAACTTAAAAATTTATAAACGAGATATGCTTAAATATACCAGGTAGCTTGAATCAGCCTTACTTAACAAAACATTCAGAGCAAAAACCAGGATCAGCTAATAACACATCAGTCCTGAACCACCCATGAAGTCCAACCTGTTGTGTTGTTTCCAGCTGTGCTTGAGCAGTAAAATGGAATAAAACACGGGCGTATTACACAATTATAAAGTCAGCCTGAAGAACCAGAATATTCAGCATTCACATGACTAACTGAAAGGGGGTCATTTTAAAAACCAAAGGTAGATAACAATTATGAAAATCAAAAGGTGGATAACAATTTCAGAAAATCAAGTGTAGGTAACAATTATGAAAAATCAAAGGTGGATAACAATTTCAGAAAATCAAGTGTAGGTAACAATTATGAAAATCAAAAGGTGGATAACAATTTCAGAAAATCAAGTGTAGATAACAATTATGAAAAATCAAAGGTGGATAACAATTTCAGAAAATCAAGTGTAGGTAACAATTATGAAAAATCAAAGGTGGATAACAATTTTACAAACTCAAAGGTAGATTATAATTAATTTTGTCCCATTCAAACTGGAAAGCTAGGTCAAAAGTGGATGGTGGGGCAAATGCCCGGAGGCCCGGACGTCCAAGGGTGATCATGTCATGTATATATGGTTGAAAAACATCATGATTAATCATGGAATTTGCAATGACATGTGTACTTGATTTATTTATCACCCTATATTATATTCAAGTTCTGGTTTCTAGGAATTACCGGTACTTCATGTTTCTAAATAAGTAAAAGTTCTTCTTTGGTCAACCCCAATTCTTTTGAGAACAGGTTGGTCCAGAGGTAAGGTGCTCGCCTCTCGTGCCGAAAGTACCGGGTTCGATTCCCGGTCGGTGCAAGCATGTTGCACTTTTTTTTTTCGGTCGAAAAATACCGGTCCATGATCCTATGGTAGGTAGGATAGAGCACCTAGTCTTCTCGGATGCGGACTAAATACTCGGAGTGCCCTTATGCACGTTGCGCACGTTAAAGATACCTCGACAGTTAAAAAGTCGGGAAGATCAAGCCGAACAGCACCGCTGCCGGCAAAATTCTGAAACACTAATCCCTATCACGATCACAAAGACACACAGAAAAAACAACAACAAACAAACAAGAAAAGTGAGTTGTAAATGCCAGTGGCAGCGAACCCCCTAAAACAAAAACCCCAAACCCCAATTCTTTCGCTTTGATTAGTGCTTTGAGAAACTCCATGATCCTGTTAACTGAAAATAATCATAATAACATTAATAATAATGATAATAATTACAATAACAATAATAATAAGCATGTTGTAGAAATTTATTATACGTATTGCATTTCCCCCACTGAACAACTTACGAAATGACAGAAATAATCCAGTTTAAATTCACCCACAGCCTCGTTTTCTCAGAGCTGCCCTCAAATATTCGAATGTTATGTCATTTTTTTTTGTTATTTTTTTTTCTGTTTTTAATCAATGGCTATTATTATTAATTATTATTAATGACATGAAACAAGGCCTGTTTTATTTACATGAGTATATTTGTATTGCATAACGAGGTGTCGGAGAACTATCTTGGCAGTACACTGTCTTCCACGGCTCGTGTTGATACTGAAATTCTCTCAAGAATCAGCAAAGCCAGCTCTGCATTTGGCAGGCTTCGAAAGAGAGTATGGGATGTCGCCGGCATTCGCACAGACACTAAGCTGAAAGTGTACAATGCTGTGGTCCTTCCCACCCTACTCTATGGGGCTGAAACCTGGACAGTGTACCAATCGCATGCCAGAAAGCTAAATCACTTTCATCTGGCCTGCCTTAGAAAGATCCTAAGGATCAAATGGCAGGATAAAATTCCAGACACTGAGGTCCTCAATCGTGCCAAGGAATTGAGCATCTTCTGCCACCTGAAAAAAATTCAGCTACGTTGGGCAGGACATGTTGTCAGAATGCCCGACTCCAGACTCCTTAAGCAAATCTTCTTCTCTGAGCTCTCCAATGGAACGAGGAATGTTGGGGCCCCAAAGAGACGTTACAAAGACACTCTCAAGCAATCACTGAAGGCCTTTGCCATTGATGTGAGTGAGTGGGAAAAGCTCTCGCTTGATCGTGCAAATTGGAGGGCGGCCCTTACCAGAGGCAGCAAAGCATGGGAAGCTGACAGAGTCCAGCAGGCTATCAAAAAAAGAGAACGGCGCAAGAAAAGGCCCAGTGGTACTGAACCAACGGAGCACTCTTGTCATTTATGCGGAAGGGTCTGCAGGGCAAAAATAGGACTTATCAGTCACATGAGAAGCCATAAGTCATGAAAGAACAGTCTTTCCATTCTGTCCTCTGTGTCCTTTAGTTCTCTTTATTGTCCATGTGTTGAAATTCTCAACAATTTCTGTTCTTTATTCCTCTGGTGTTGTTAAGGTCATCATCAGACCTGATGGACGAACTATTATATTTGTATTGCATATTGAGACAAGTCTTATAATAGCGAGTTAGCAACCCAAATATTTTATGTCCAAAACCGTCAAATTGAATATAAAAAAAACAAAACAGTTTAAAATTTGTAACCTTAATGAAAATTCAAATAATTGCAATAACTCCAACATGGTCACACTAATAGTTCTATTGGGTTATGAAATAAAGTCACACACCTTGTGTCTTGGATATCTACAGGCATTTAAGAGCAATGTATGGAATTGGGGATTACATTCTGGCTAATAACCCTCGATATATTATGCATGTATTAATCGATGCGCCGATTACTAAAAATCATTTCTACTACCTGGCCATAAAGTTTAAAAGAATACCAAAGACATGCAGAAAAAAAAAAAAAAAAAAATCATAAGTGCGATTAAGAGTATTAATACAAAGAGAAAAACCTACAGGCGCATTGCATTTGACATTAAAAGTGATGAAAAAGTAGGCCCTACATTCCAGATCTGTTTTCCAGAACAGGGGATACAATCTGGTATAATCTCTAAAATTGGACCTGGCAATTCTGAATCCTAGGGTTTAAAATCTAATCCCCTCCATGGTACACCCTAGATGTCAAAGCAGCCAAAGCAGAATGTCGCAAAGCAGAAAGGAAATGGTTAAAGACAGGTCTTACAGTCCACAAGGACATTTTCAAACACCAGAAGAACAAATGGAAATGTGTTATTAAACTTGCAAAAAAAGACTTCTATGTCACTAAACTTCAAAATTCTACATCTTGTAAGGAACTTTTTAGTATTTGTGATGAACTCACAGGGAAAAGAAAGGAAACATCTCTACCCACAATTTACGAGAACAATTTGTTGCCCAATGTTTTTGCTGATTATTTTGATAAAAAAGTTACAACTATCCGAGAAAATCTTGACAGTTTTGATGCCATTGATCATTTTGATGAGTTTCAGGGAAATCCTATAGACACTTTTGGTGTTGTGTCGAATGAATCTGTAAAATCTATCATCATGGCATCGCCATCAAAATGTTGTGACCTCGATCCTATTCCTACATTTTTGGTTAGATCTTGTATTGATGAACTGGTTCCAACTATTACAAAAATAATAAACAACTCTATTTTAAGTGGGTCTGTCCCTGATTATTTTAAAACAGCCTGGGTAACACCACTTTTGAAAAAAACGACTCTTGATCAAAACATGTTGAAAAATTATAGACCCGTCTCAAACCTTCCTTTTCTTTCAAAAATCCTTGAAAAGGTGATATTACAACAACTAATGTGTCATTTGAGAAATAATGACCTGTTGGAACCATTTCAATCTGCTTACAGAAGTAACCACAGTACTGAAACTGCACTATTAAGAATCATGAATGACATATTAGTAAAGGCAGATTCTGGAAATATTACTCTGCTAAATTTGTTGGATCTATCAGCAGCGTTCGACACCATCGATCACGAAATCCTGCTCAGAAGGCTAGAAACATCGTTTGGAATCAGAGGGGTCGCCCTTAAATGGGTCGAATCTTACCTGTCAAATCGCCACCAATTTGTTGTAACCAACAAAATAAGATCTTTTTCTTATGCGCTTCAGTATGGCGTACCACAAGGCTCAGTGCTTGGTCCTATTTTGTTTACTATCTATACTATTCCACTTGTACATGAAATAAAGAAATTTAATTTACAATATCATTTCTATGCTGATGATACCCAGCTCTACAGTTCTGCCTTGCCATGCGATGTTGACAGCCTTCTGCAGCAGGCTGGAAACTGTATAACAGAAATTAAAAGCTGGATGAACCAAAACAAACTGGCACTAAATGAGGATAAAACTGAGGTTATTTTATTAGGCCGTGAGCGGGTTCTGCAAGAAGTGGACAGAACTGAGATGATAATTGGCACTAATTCAATAGAAATTTCAAAAAAAGTAAAAAACCTAGGGGTTTACATTGATTCAAATCTTTCTATGTCATCTCAGGTTAGTCACCTAATTCGTATTCTATACATGGAAATCTGGAAAATTGGTAAAATCAGACATCTTATTTCAACTGAAACTGCGGCTGTTTTAGTAAATTCTTTTGTACTTTCAAAGCTTGACTATTGCAACTCCCTTTTGGCTGGAATTTCACAAAAAAATATTAGAAAACTCCAAATTGCTCAAAACAATGCAGCGAGACTTGTTTTGAAGAAAAAGAAAAGAGATTCAGCACTGCCACTTCTGCAGAGTTTGCACTGGCTGCCAGTCGAGAAAAGAATAATGTACAAATTGTCATCCATTTGTCACAAATGTGTCAATAATACTGCTCCATCGTACCTAGTTGATTTAACTGATTACTATGTTCCATCTCGTCAACTAAGATCATCATCTGACACTACAAAATTGAAAGTACCTAAAATGAATCTGTCCACTGTAGGAGAAAAGTCCTTTTCATTTCTTGGCCCTACCATCTGGAACACTCTTCCAAAGACAACCAGGGAAATTCATGACATTGGTTCTTTCAAACGCCATCTGAAGACCCATTTCTTTCAGACAAACTAGGCTAGGTGTTTTTCAGCAGCAACAATAGTAAATATTTTTGAATTTCTTTTGTGTATGCGTGTGTGTGTGTGTGTGTAAGAGTTTGTTAAAGCGCCCAGAGCTTGTCATCGACGGGGTTGGGCGCTATATAAATGCAATATATTATTATTATTATTATTATCTCAAAGTGGTATGTTTAATGCTTGGCCAGATTATACCAGGAACTGAGTGTCAGTTCATTTGACCTGTTACACCGGTATTATTTTGCGTTCGCAGTCTTGTATTAGGAACTCAAGGAAAAATGATTTTGATACTGTATCATTCATTTTGAAACTTACCTGGAAGTATAGTTCCGATTTTACGAACCCAACGCGGTCTTAGTCAGCACTGAAATCAACAGCCAAACAGTTCTTCGAACCACAGCTGTTACTTTTGTATCCCTGGACACAAGTGATCTGAACTAAAACAGTGTTAATAAAATTTCGGCGTCATCTGGCAAAAGATTATACAAGAACGACCACTGTCAACAAGCACAGACACAGGATTAGTTGTGCCCCACTATGTCTACATGACTCACGCTACCGATTCGGTTGCTTACCTCCCAATTCGACTGTGACAGACAGACATACAAACAATCACACAGACCAGATAGATTGACAGACAGACAGACAGACAAACAATAGATAGACAGATTTACAAACAAACATACAAACAGAACGACAGACAGAACGACAGACAGACAGACAGACAGACAGACAGACAGACAGATAGATAGATAGATAGATAGATAGATAGATAGATAGATAGATAGATAGATAGATAGATAGATAGATAGATAGATAGATAGATTAGATAGATCGATAGATAGATAGATAGATAGATAGATAGATGGAAAATTATAATTTTCTCACCGTTTTTAAAGGTCTTAGATAATTAGTATAGTTTTGCAATTTTGCATCCATGTGAGTCCATGTTTCACAACTAATAGGACCGGTGACTACATTCTCTCTCTCTCTCTCTCTCTCTCTCTCTCTCTTCATATGTTGTGTGCGAGTGCGTTTGTGTGTGTGATACAACGAATTCTCTTTCAAGAATTTCATCACTTCGGGTTATGTACAGAATTATACGGTCGTCTTTTTTTTTCTTTTCTAATTTTGCAAACGTTTATAATCAAAATGTCAACTTGTATTGTCTTTGCTGTGCCGCGGTTCGCCGTCCATCTTACGTAGTGGCATATCAACGGTTTTGTGAGTTTAACAGGAGAACCTTTCAAAGTTTTAGTCACTTTTTGATCAGGCCCGTACCGTGCAAAGCTGGTAATGGGCCCAGGGCAAAATGGAATATGTATGCCCCATTTCAAACTGCTACTTAAGTACTTTTGTTTTAATCTGTTATAAATCTTCTTTAAAATATTAAGTTGTTGTGTTGAGTATAAGGTCCTACTTGGCTCTCTTTACAATATCAGTGCTCTTTACCAAAGTGTACCCCCCCCCCCTTTTGCCTCTACCAAGGGGAATAAGTATGTCCCCTCAAATTCATGTTGTTGTTGGCTTGACTTCGCGCATGAAGATTTATAGAAGGTTTGTTGAGACACGTCTGGTGCAGGCACGCTGGTGACTGGTGAGTCCTATTCGGGACAGGCCATGGCCACGGACACGCACACTCTGCCACAGCTGCTGCAGGGGAATGTCTGATCTAGGATTAGGTATGTGGCTCCTTCGCCGCATCCTTCGTTCCGATGCTCTGGCTTGTAGGGCACTTTCGACCTTGGCGGTAGCCTGTTTAGTTATTTTCCTCCAGGTATCGCGGTCAGCTGCGAGTTCTGACCATTGATTAGGATCAATATTGCAGGAGATCAGGGACCTTTTTAGAGTGTCCTTGTAGCGTTCGCGGGGAGCACCTCTGGTGCGGTAGCCGGTAGAAAGCTCTCCGTAGAGTACCATATTTGGGAGTCTGTGGTCTTCCATTCTTGAGACATGTCCAGCCCAGAGTTGGATTCCAAGTAACATTGTCTCAATGTGGGTTGTACCTGACATTTCAATAACATGGATGTTTGTGATGTAGTCCGTACTATGATGCCTTCGTACCATCCCTCAAATTCATAGGCCCATGCCAATTGACACACCTACTCCCTTATCTCTTCCCCCCCCCCCTGCCTCCTGGGTTTGGCTTGCTTTTGTTTTTATTGATATAATATGGCAAAAATGTTTCTGTTTATAACATCAAAACTATTGAAGATACTGACAGGTCACTATGTGGGAATATAAATAAATCTCGCCACGACTAATGATAAGGTAGTCAGTCATAATGTAAAACAATGGAAATTATCCACACGGTAGTAAGTGAGATGGACGATGCAGCGTTACTAAGCGAATACAATAACGTCTGTTTGTGACTTCTCCTGGCGAGATATGAAAACTGAAATCTCCTTTGTGTGAAAATGTAAATCTTAGTGATATTTTCATGTATAGTAAATTAACGACAGATAAAGGTAGGAAAAGATTAGGGGTGGGGGAGGGGAGAAAATGATGGCGGTTGCTGGCAATTATAGGTTATACTTTACTGTATATTATTATAAGTAAATGTATAAATTGTGGTAGGCAATAGGAGCGGTGAGAGTGAATGACCGTGCGTTGTTTTTTTAAAGCATGTTTTTCTCATACTGATTGCATGATTCTCCTGTGTATTTTGAATTGGCCGCCGGGGCCTACAATAAACTTGAACTTGAACTGAAATCTTTGCCGAAATGGAAATGTTGATAACCATCTGGAGAAATTTCTTGAAATACAAAGTGAGTGCACAAAATACCAAAATACGTGTGCACGACGGAATATTGTTTATGTCTTTTATGAATAATTTAAAGACACTCCTCTGGAAATTATTTCATTAAAAAAAAAAGCTACAATTCCCCCCCCCCCTCCCCCCCCCCCCCAAGAAAACCCACCATCTTTTTTTTTCTGAACTTCACATCCTGAATAGCAGCTTCCAAAATTAGTGCTTGGTGGTATGAATCTTCACCACAGTTCGTTAACAAGTCATTCTGAAACCATTTTTGCTGAGGGAAATAACAAGTTCGTTATAGGAAAAAGGAAGTTCTTTATTTTTATACAAGCGTCGTTCAAAATATTTTGTAATTGAGCATCGTATCAGAAGGCAGTAATATCTGAAAAGAAACAACAAACAAACAAACAAGAAAACAAAACAACAAACAACAACAACAGGATACAATGTATTTACCCTCGGCTGGAAAACTGCCGTCCAAAAGATGTAAAAAACAACAACAAAAACAACAACTTAAAAACAATTACCAGTCCCTTCCATAAGCTAATTAATGATTTTGTAAGAAAATAGAGGAAGTAAAATGTAACCGTCTCACATCTAGATTCACAAAGAGTAAGTTTTACATCTTAAACATAGAATAACAGGCAACACATCTAAGACACAAAGAATATGTCTCATATACAGAGTGAGTCTACATCTAAAATTTTAGATATAAAGTAAGTCTCACATTTAAGACCAATATCAGAGTCAAATCTAAAAATAAACAGCAACAGTCTAAAATCTAAATCATAAAAAGTGAAAGTCTAAACAATCTAAAATCTAAAGAGTAATAGACGCACCTCTAAAGCACAAGGAGTGACAGACTCACATTTAAAAGATTAAAAACTGGCAGTCTCACATCTAAAACCGTAAGAATAATAGTCACATGTAAAACACAAAAAGAAACAGTTTCAAATCTAAAACACAAAAGGGAACTGTCTCACACGTGAATCATAAAAAGTATCAGACTCACATCTAAAACTAGTAAAACATGAAAGTTAATAGTCTCACAACTCAACCAGAAAAAGTATCAGTCTCACATCTAAAACTAGTAAAACATGAAAGTTAATAGTCTCACAACTCAACCAGAAAAAGTATCAGTCTCACATCTAAAACTAGTAAAACATGAAAGTTAATAGTCTCACAACTCAACCAGAAAAAGTATCAGTCTCACATCTAAAACTAGTAAAACATGAAAGTTAATAGTCTCACAACTCAACCAGAAAAAGTATCAGTCTCACATCTAAAACTAGTCAAACATGAAAGTTAATAGTCTCACAACTCAACCAGAAAAAGTATCAGTCTCACATCTAAAACTAGTCAAACATGAAAGTTAATAGTCTCACAACTCAACCAGAAAAAGTATCAGTCTCACATCTAAAACTAGTAAAACATGAAAGTTAATAGTCTCACTACTAAACCAGAAAAAGTATCAGTCTCACATCTAAAACTAGTAAAACATGAAAGTTAATAGTCTCACTACTAAACCAGAAAAAGTATCAGTCTCACATCTAAAACTAGTAAAACATGAAAGTTAATAGTCTCACTACTAAACCAGAAAAAGTATCAGTCTCACATCTAAAACTAGTAAAAACATGAAAGTTAATAGACTAAAATAGAAAAAGTATCCGTCTCACATCTAAAACATGAAACTTACGAGTCTCACATACAACAAAGGAGTTACAGTGCGTATAACATAAAGAGTTTAAGTCCCCTAACTATCAAACCTAACGCACAGAAAGCTACCCTTCACCGTCTCACATATAAAACAGAGAATGACAGAATCAAATGTAAAACAAGAAAAATTCAAGTCTCACATCATGAAAAAGCACAGCAAAAAGATAAACTAAATTATAAAAAAAAAAAAAGAACACTACTAATTGCGATATCACCAGTTTACATTGATTTAACGTCTTGAGCTCCATTAGGATATATTTTCATTTTTTGGGATAACCATTTCTCATCAGTCTTACTACACTCTTATTTCTTCATTTGTTCATATATTCTCTGACCTTCTATTCTTCCCACCTGAAACCATAGCATTAAAGCTAATGGGATCAAGTTCTACTGCTATTGTTTCAAATGCTGCAGTAAAAAACCAAATCAAATAGAAGGGCAAACTTTAAGAGATTTTAGTGGGTAGTTTTTCTGAGTCTCGAATCAGTTTGGCGCAGCTATACCTGTAGAACTTGATGTACCTTTTACTAGGAAACAGTAGACGAGCACTGACTGATATATCCGACATTAAGCCAAATGAATTTCCCTTCTTATCTGGTCGTCGCTTGTCAGGTAATGTTACACGAGAACGATATGTCGTTGAGACAGAATTTAAAATGTAGTTCAAACATTTTACAATAACGTTTGTGCTTTTTCAAGAGTCTGGGAGCTAAAAGGTTAATCGCAGGCACCACCTTCTCCATACTCCAAAGTAAACAGGTATATTTATTAATATCTCGTTAAATATTTTAACTGACTGCCATGCTTGAAATACAATGTTATTAAAATTTAGCAATTAAACACAGTTATTTGTCATCAATCTTCAAATGAGACATCTCAGTGGTTCATCAGATGGAATACATTATGAGAGGTGAATGTTACAAGATGTATGCCAGAATACTTTATTGGTGGATTTTGTTTCATATCAAAATGGACAATAACAATTATGTCAACATACGAACATTACATTTTTGTCCAGTAAGAATGATAAGCTAACGGACATAGTAAAATTCATGCTACAAGTACAACAAAAGTGGAACTGGGCTGGGGCATGTGGGAAGGATGAATGGTAATAGATGGACAAAACATTGCAATGAATGGCAACCATGGACAGGAAAAAGAACACGAGGACGACCAGGAAGAAGATGGCAGAATGATATTAAAAAGAGAGGGGGAACAACATTGATGAGGAAGACATCAGGCAGAAAGGAATGGAAGTCATTGTCGGAGGGCTACATGCTACAGTAGATGGACAATGCCTAGGTGAAAGGTGAAAGTGAAAGAATGATATCATTTATAACTGCGGGCTTTGGCATATCTATGGTTGCTGTGAAATCTTAACGTCAGTCTATCACAGGAAATAGGAAAAAAGAAAAAAAAAGTAACGATAACAAAATAAACTTATAGGGATGAAAGCAATGGCTCATCCAAGTGTGAAAACAGGCTATACTCAAAACATAGGTGATTATCCGAGACTGTCAACTACATACTCAAAGAGAAGTTTGACTAAAGATTACCTGCAGACTGCCTCTAATTGGACCCGACAAATTTTAAAATTGATGTTCGTTTTGCATGATTTCTTCCGTTATTATTTGGTAGAGAGTTTTAAAATGAATGGCAGTGTAGAGTGCTCTTGATTTGCTTCTGTGCCTTCAGACACTACGAAATATTCAACTCTGCACCCGGTGTCTATCTCGATATCTCGAGTTGCCACTCAATGAAAAAACTGGTCACGGAAAGTTATTTAGTCATTTTATCTTCCATCTGTACCGCTTGAATTTGGCACTAATATGCTTGACTTCTACTTTTTGCACGGCTTTTCCTTGATATCCAGGAACCATTCGAATTGAAGGCAGTTGTCACCGGCGTACAATTTCCTTTCAAGTTCCTCATACGTGACGTAAGTGTGAGTGGCCCTTAATGTCCAAAGACAAACTACAGCCTGAACAGCAGTTTCTGTACCAGGTGTAGGGCGTTTTAGCGCTCTGTTTTCAGCAAGCCATATCCATGTATATTCTTTCGATCCAGTGTTGTAAATGTAGCCGGTGCTACTGAAGTGTATTGGCCATGTAACACGATCTGCATTTTCACCACAACTCACAAGTAAGTCAATACGAAGTTTACTTTTTGTATCAAACCGTATCAGCACTCTGGCTTTGCAGGACTTTGACGGTGCCAGGAAGGACGAAGAGAAATAGTCTTTGCCAGAGAACATGAATTCCTCACTTCGCGGGATGGTAAATGTAACGCCATTTTCGGGCATGATTTCAGCCGGAATTTCTGATCTTTCTTTGTGGTTGAGGTCATTACTAATTGGTGTCAATGTAGACAAATTATTTAGTGAAATCGTAAGTCTGGACATTGTTTGTCTCTTCAGTAATCCTCCATGGGACACATTTTCTTGTGAACCAAATGCTGAGCGTATCTTGGTGGGGGTCGATGAATCTCCACGTGCCAAATGAGATATAGCCTTAGCATAGAAGCCCTTTGCAGGCACCGAGTCCATTTCAGCTTGTACTCCTTCAGTTTGGTCTGTGTCTTCTGAGACGTCACTCTGGGCACTCGAACAAGTGGAAGACGCTGATGTGCTGGTTTTCGACACTTTTGTTTGCTCCACATGTTTTACATCTAACTTCGTCTGTTGTTGCCTCATCTCTACTTGTTTGGGGTACTGATCTCGCAGCGAAAGTAATGATTGTTTTTCCATGTGTTGCATTGGCTGAGATGTCAATGTCTGCTCTTTCACGGGAGTACATTGCATGTAATGTTCTTCATGATTCGGCTCCCCTTGGATTGCCTGGATCTTTACCTGAGTGTCATGTTGCTTATCTTTGTGGTCTCGGGCCAGGACTTCAGCGATATTGTTTTTTCGTGACTGTGCCGGACCACGATCTTGTTGATTCAGGTGCACTTGTTGTCCATATTGTTGTCCAGGTTGCAGCTCGGGTACTACTTGGTACTGCCCAGGAAAGGTATCGCTTTCTATCAAACTCATCTTGGTGGAATCTGTTATCCCTGTGTTCAGAGATGTTGATGCACCATTAGCCTCGGTTTCACGAGGTTCAGCTATGTCCTCAATTTTTCTTTGTAGATTTTGTTGCATCAGTTCCATTTCTTGCACGAAAAACCGTTTAAGACAACCTGTCTGGGATTCCACAGTGTTGGAGACAAATTTGGTAAGGATCTCGAAATGCCGACCAAATTCTTCTTTCATTGTGGTTTGTTTTCTGTCGATCTCTTCCAACAGAATTGTCTGCTTTTCTTGGATCATATTCTGCAAGTGCTGTGAATGCATTTGTAGACACTGCTTCATGTCAGTCATTTCCTGGTCTATCTTTTGTGACTGTTGTTGTAAGAGAGATTCAGCTGCTGCCCGGTCGCTGTTGGTGTGGCTAACTGGACTCTTTATGGGCTGTTGAAAAAAAAAGACATGGGATATTGTAAAGGAAACATGTTAAAGTAAATATGTCTTTTGCCGGATACAGATAATGAACATGAAAATGCTACATTTCTGACTATCTGCATATCTTTCAACACAGTCAGTTTTCGGCTCAATGCATTTTCCTTCCTTTGGATAGAAAATAGATAAGTTTGTCAGGCTTATGGGATTTCATGATTACCAGAAAACATGGTCATTTTTTAAGGCAGCATTAAACTTTATCACCAAGCGATCAGTATAGTATGCTCCTAGAATTACCTAAGGCAGTTTCTGAACGAGCTTTAATTACTGAAGGTGGGCAAAATCTATGAGCTGTTACACAAAGCTACTAAATTAAGTTTGAATTCAAACCTGTTGTGCTGAAGTGTTTACAGTTCCTTTGCTCCTGAGCAATTAATTTAAAACAAATGAAATTTCAAGGATGGGCTAGATAGTTATACTGACAGCATAAGAGAATTCTCATGATTTTGAGTATTCATCCATATGCTGAATGTAAATTAGATCAGTTCTAAAGTCCAGAGAGACAGCCTGCGACTTATTGCAGTGCTAGGCAAGAAAGTCGACTGAATGTCAGCAAGCTGCAACCTCAAGTGTGGAGAATGGGATGCTTAAAAACACTGTCATGAATTGGAGAAATTGTGATGACGTGTTTACTCGACTACCGACCTGCTGATCTTCAAGTTCAGATGCCTTGATATTGGCCTCAAGTTTCCAGATTGGTATGAATTCTTCTTTGGTCAGCCCCAATTCTTTAGCCTGAGTAAGCGCTTTGAGAAATTCCATGGTCCTGTTTAATAGAGAAAACAACAACAACAAACAGTGATGCACTGTGTTCAATATTGAAGTGCAGGGGATTTTTTTTCTTGTAGCGGCCATAAAAGCCGCTCTTGAAAATCCAAGTAAAGAAATATGAAATACGACAGAATTACATTCACTGCTGTGGTATTTGTGAGCTTAGTTCTTGTAAGATAATGTCACTCGACATTCAGAATAATTTTATAGAACATTTTCACTACCAAGAAGATCAACGGTCTCTCTGGTATAAAATAATGATGTAACAATGTAACAGTGTCACTGTCCGAAATACAACTATGAAGAAGTAATGAAAGCTTTCGCATTCAGCCCTCTGGCAAACTTTTCAAAAACATTTATTTATTTATTTATTTATTTATCTACACAATTTAAAAAAAAAAGGAAAACTTCTTGGTTTGCGTGAAATTTTGAGGGCGCCTTCCTTTCAACCTGCAGAAGGTCCTTTGGTGACTAGAAATGATGGAGAAGTCGCACCTGATCCTTTTTTTTTTCATGGACACCTGCCCTAATGACGTTATCACTTGCCTACGTTACGTTTAGACATACATTGGGTTGACATGGTGCATCACAATTGTGCACTGTGCAGGTCAGTTATTACATTTGGCTCCCTGTCTCTCACTCCTTACATAATGGTCCCTCCCCCTCATTCCTCTTGTGTGACGGACATGCTGCAGCACAGTCGTGCACTGTGTAAACCTCCTATTACACCACGCCCATTTTCTTTCATTCGCTACCTACTAGAACATCCCTCCTCTGTAATCTCTCGGGTGTGAGGGACAAGAGACTTAGGGATGAACCAGACCGAGGCTGGTGTAGCCGCCAGACTCGTGGCTCTCCACCTAATTATTATGTATCACACTGAAACACGAATCACTGCACACACTTACAAAGGTAAAGAGAGAAAATACTGAGTCGTGTCCACTCCTGAGCAACAGCTTAGTGTGTAAACTACCACTGTCCCTTAACAACAGCCCTTTGAACAAAATAAATTAGCGTTCGTAACAATGGCCATGAGGATGACACCGACAACAATGAAGTTAATGCAGATGGTGATGTACAACTATATCAGTTGATATACAGACTGTCAGTGGCCTACTTTTCACGATGGGGAACATGATGCCGTGTTGATTGTATACAGTGCTCCAACTGTACAATTATGTCTATTTTAACTTCAAACCATGCACATTGTTTCTACAAACCCAAGCCGCCGGGGCTTACACAGCACTAAATTGTTGTGTTCAAGCTGTAGAAGTGGACGCTTTTTTTTAATCAGCATTTTCATGGAAATCCGTTAGCCAAAAATAGTTCGGCGGGAAGCGGTTCCTCCGGTCACAAATGAATGTGAAGGGATTGTTCTTTCATTTTAGGGTGAAATTATCTCAGGATCACAATGAAAAACATCGGTGAGGGTCTAACACAAACAACAATATTAAAAAATTAATAGCCTTGGAATGTAGGCGTAATACTGAAATTTCATCTCATGTAATATCCAAACGAACAGAGACTAGAATCGAGAGATAAGGGCCCTTTTTTCAAAACATACAATGAAACAAACTAGGGCGTTTTGAATTTTAAACTCACTTGGATCTAGTTCTAGTTCTTGTTTGTTCTTACTCCACATTTTGCACAACTGAGAAATTCGAGGTTAAATATTTGCGGCATGAGCATTGTGATAAGGAATTAGAATAACTCAGAACTATGAACCAGACTGATAAATGACACAACGCATTTCAAACAAGTGTCAAAATGTGCATTTGTTACATCTCTTCTACATGCTAAAAGATCTCCAGTTTTTCAGGAAAGGGAGATGTCCAGAACAAGCAAGAACTAAGATGGCGTATTTTGAAAACAGACCAAAACTTACGTTTATCCTGCTCTGTACAAAACAGACCAAGAAACACAAAGAAATCCCTCTGTGCTCTCGTAAGGCTAAACAGACAGTGACGGACTGACGATAAAGCTTGCGGTTAACCGGATATTATGATAATCAGAGCAGTGAACTGCGTCAATGTGACGCGTAATGTTTTGTTTTTTGTTTTATCCTAGCTCATTGGTCATTAAGCGTTCTCACAAACCAGGGATTCTCAAGTTTTGATGGGTTATTAACCCTTGCTTGGGAAACATATTATGAATTATACTAACAAGTGTCAAAATGTTCATTTGTTCACTGGAAGTGGACCAGAATAGCCCATCAGATCATTACTGGGTTTTATTTTCACTATCTGTTTCTAAACCCAAACCAGTCAGTAGAACAATTATTGTGTCTCGGAACACCAAGAACATCGACATTAACTTAATAAAAGAGGAAATTATTTCTTGTAACTTGACTAATAAAGTTGACAATGCAGAAAGTGTTCAAGCAAAGATCGAAGTTTTTAATTCAACACTTAGTGATTTGCTGGACAAGCACGCCCCATTGAAAGAACGAAAATTTTGTCTGCGGCCTAACACCAAATGGTACAACGACGACATCAGAATGTCAAAACATGAAAGAAGGCAAGCAGAGAGGAAGTGGAGGAAAACAAAACTGGAGGTACATAAACAGGCGTACATCAAAGCCAAAAGCAAGACTAATCAGCTCATCAAGACATCGAAAGTGAAACATGTTCAGAAAAACATCAGTGAAAATAAAAGCAACTCAAAGAAACTTTTCAAAATAATTACAGGCCTCATGCACCATGAAACAACAGTCAACTTACCATCACACACCGATGCACACACACTGGCAGAGGATTTCTCTGACTTCTTCAATAGCAAAATTAAAAAGATCAGAGATCAGTTTGATCAAAGTTCATCAGAAACAACTACAGCAAATTCAGAGTCATCTCTGAATGAATTCCACCTCGCAAGTCACGAGGAAGTTTCACAGATAGTCACAGCTTCTGCAAATAAGACCTGCATGTTGGACGCCATTCCAACGTGGCTAATAAAAAGCTGGGAGGCAGAAGTTACTCCTGCAATAACATCTATTGTTAACTGCAGTCTCCAAGAGGCCTACGTTCCTCTCGTGTTTAAGCAGGCACTAGTGACACCACTACTTAAAAAATCAAATTTGGACAAGGGTCTTATGAACAACTATCGTCCAGTCTCCAATCTTAGTTTTCTATCCAAGGTATTAGAGAGACTTGTGGCATCACGTCTTAAATCATATCTTTCCGCAGAGGGCCTTGCTGCAAAATTCCAATCAGCCTATAGAGAGTTTCACAGTACAGAGACAGCCCTCTTGAGAGTACATAATGACATCATCAGATTTGCTGATCAGAAAAAGTGTACAGCACTCATTTTACTTGACCTGAGCGCTGCATTCGACACCATTGATCAAGACATTTTACTACAGCGTCTGGGGACCTACTTTGGTATTGGAGGGTCTGCACTCAAATGGATAGAATCGTATCTCACAGATAGATCCCAATCAGTTCAACTTCCATCATGTGTTGGTAGTTCAACATCTTCAAATGCTGGCACTGTAACATCTTCTTCAGTTCCACTGCACTATGGAGTTCCTCAAGGCTCAGTCCTCGGACCTGTGTTATTTACACTCTACACTACGCCATTATCAGATATCATCAAGAAACATACATTAGAGCACCACATGTACGCAGATGACACCCAGCTGTACATACCTATCAGCCATGGTGAGGAAGATCAACAAATTTCAACAATTCAAAACTGTCTTCATGATATCAAGGACTGGATGTTTAACAACAAACTTAAATTGAATGACGACAAAACAGAAATCATCATGTTGGGAACAAATCAGTTAAGAGCAAACAAAGTTTGACACATTGGATCTTGGCAATGCAACTGTTAAGGTTGAGTCATCTAGTGCCATACGAAATCTTGGCTTTTATTTTGACCCTGACTTTTCTATGAAGACCCATGTGACAAGAATTTGTCAAACCATGCACTACCACCTTAGAAACATAGGAAAAATAAGAAAATTTATTGATGAAAACACAGCAAAGATTCTTGTTCATGCTTTCATTCTGAGTCATCTGAACTACTGCAATTCCCTACTTTTTGGCATTCCCGATTCAACTCTTTCAAGACTTCAAAAGATTCAAAATAGAGCAGCGAGACTTGTAACACTGAGTAAAGCTTCGGATCATACCGAGGATATTTTAAAAACTCTCCATTGGTTGCCTGTAAAAGAACGTATTGAATTTAAGATCCTTTGCATGGTGTACAAATGTTTAAATCAGTGTTCGCCAAACTACCTTTCAGAACCATAGATATAGTACACTAGATCGCTGAGCCAGCCAGCGGCCCACGCAACGAATTGAAAACGAGGCCGCCATTACGCTAAGCCTGAAGCTCGCCGATGCTGTACAGTCGTGCCAGCCAAGGAGTATAGCAGTAATGTTGCGGGCGTGCGTTGTTTTTTGTTTTCGGGAGAGGGGGGGGGGAGGGGGTTTACCATGTGTGAGTTTGCGAGACAATAATATACAAATCACTGTTCTAAATGCTCTTCAGAAGTTTTTGAGCATTGAAACAACTCATTATGAGACAGCTTTATACTTTCATAGTGCTATGTATATCGACCTTCAAAAAAAAAAAAATAAAAATAAATAAATGTTGAAAAAATTATCTACATCTACAATGTTAATCTTGGCGGAATTCAATTAAAATACATACCGCATATGCATTCAATGGGCTATACAACCCACCTCGCCCCACCAAAAATCAAAACAAAACGACGCACAGTGGTGTTTAAAAAACAATGGTTTGACCAGCTAGCGACTCATGATTTTGATGTCCACAGTCACCCATTCAAAAAAAGCAACATTTCAATAATGGAGAAAGGAATGAGACAGAGAGCCTTATTATCAGTTAATCCAACTGAATATCAGTCAAACGTGAAGAATGTATGGGGACGACACACCCACGGGACACAGTATTTCTTGAAAGAAAGAAGAAGAGGTACAGAAGGAAAGATGGAAATCAGTAAACAGTTTGATGGAAGGAGGAGAGGTAACACATATACATGGTGTTAAAAAAGCAAACTCCACACGCTGTCGTATGTTTCACAGTAAGGATAGTCTACATCTCTTGAGGACGTTAAATGAAACATTCACTTTTGTAACACTAATAACTCGGGTCGCAAGAGAAATTGCAAGTCCACATATAGAGTAATTTTCTATTCAGGTTTAACAAGGAACCAAGAAACAATAAATACATAAAATTGTACTCACCACCGGTGTTCATGTATTCCAAGACGGGGATGAGGAGCAGCACAAAAAAAAACTACTGTCCACTAAACAGTACCAACTTGTTCAGTTTCATCATCTTGGCTGCTTTGCCTCCAAGGATCATTCTCTGTTGGTGCAATTTGCCAGCCTTAAAGAGTCTCATCCGCAAGTAGTAAGATGCCACACTTTTGATGAGGCTAGTGATGTGGTCCTCCTCTACAATCATCTCGTGGTCATAGAAATGATCCCGCAGAGATGGGAATAGATCAAAATATTTCTCCTTTACATATGTGAGGACGAGGTTTTGAATCTGGACATCAATGAATTTCTTGTGTGGCAAGGTCTGCATGACATCTGGGCTAGGCATCACAACCCTGAATGCTTTTTCTGTTGCCAACAAAAGCTGCACAACACCGTCGGAAGGGCATACAAGACCGCCTTGATCTCTTCTCCTCAGAAAGGAGAAACGAATATCTTCCGGAGTTTCCGCACATGTCAAGGCAGCCCTGCAATCTGAACATTTTATTTTTGGAATCAGACGTGCGCACACAAATCCGGCTGTGTAGGTCAAGCATGAGTATCTCCACTCATTATCCGGGAGTGTAAAGGTGGACTCAAGCCTGTCAACCGCAGCAGCAAACATGTCATCCTGTGAGAAATCAGGCAGGTTTTGGGGTTTTGCCGGTGCCTTCAAAAGAAAACAGTCCAACTGCAACTCCTCTGTGCCATCCAGTTGAAGGCAATTAGCATACTCGGATGCTTTCACATCATTCTGAATCATGAGTGTGCGAACTGAAGCCCGAAACTGTTGTGCAGTTGGGTTGTTATTCCACCCATTTCTTTGACGAATCTGAAATAAATGAATAAATTAATAATTTCCATTCGATAAAATACAGGTAAATTTTTCTCTAAACAATAAAATCTTCAAAAAAACTTTCTGCACGTGATTACTATAGAGTAGAATAGATACATTTGCCTGAGCAATGGTCCAAACAGCATTCTCTTTTCAATTTCCAGATGGCAAAGAATACATGTGGCAGCCTTAATATCCACAATGAGCGTGCATGGCTTCTGAATTTTGCTATCCCAAAAAGAACCTGGAGTTCAGTCCTACCCACCATAGCATCAGAGGTATAAAAAAGATTATGGACATTTTATGCTGCTTTGGTATGTTTCGAAAACACGAATCCTTACCTTTCAGAGGACTGCAAACACTAGAGCACAATTATAATTTATCTATAATCAGGATCACACTAAAAAGACAGATCTCTTCTTGTAAATAGTGCTTGGAATTTTCCCAGAATTTTGCAATTATGTTGGTTAATTAAATTATTATCAGTTTCCTCTGGTCAGCATTATTTGCAAGATCTTGTAAATGCTACTTTGTTTCTGATTATCTCTGTCTCAGCAGACTATCAGATCAACAGACTTAGTCTTTTGTCCTGTTTTACAAACTCTAGATCTATTTTTTAAAAAATATAATAGGCCTATATATCTTCATAGTTAACACTGACTGACTGAGGAACAGCTACACTATCAGTATTAAGTCTATTTCACATATGAATTTCATCCTTGCCTCTATCACCTACTGTGCTAGCTCTTCATAATGGGCCTTTTTAATTGCTTACATAGCTACCCAAAGCAAATGTAATTGTAAGCACACCTCTCTTAACTTTTTTTTCCCTCAGTAGCCTACTCATATTCATCACTGAGCATCAATTGACATCAGACATTAATGTACTGTGCCAGATGTCCGGGCTGAGAATAATAAGTTGCACAGCCAAAACAGAAGTTACGAAAGCAGTTCAAGAAACGAAATCTGATTAGCCAAACCACACTAGCTGTTCTGTTATCAATACCGTTATATAGCATTAGCAGACAGTGATGCTGACTGCTGTACTTGGGTCAATGACGCCACGCTATTGACTGCTAGCGGTACGCGAGCCTGTTCCTCATTAAATTTGCAATAAACTAACACAAACTTTTGACAAACAACATCAGAAAGCCATTCTCATATAATATAGATCTAGTCTATATAAAAAATCTTGCCAGGCCCATTGTATTCGGTTAATTGCACCCACATAAATCTAGATCTAGAGGTCTAGATTAGATCATAGCGGTCAATGACGCGCTGCTACTGCTGGCAGAAGGAGAGCCTGTTCCTCACTAACTTTGCAACAAACAGACTAAAACTCTTGGTAAACAAGATAATAAAACCAATCAAATAAATATCTTGTGATTCCTTACCTTTCAAATTGTCAGCTGGAGTTTGCAGTCGATCTTGAAACAATAACGATGTCAAAAAAAAACGAAAGTGAAACTGCACAGGAAGAGTACGCCGTCTGCTGTTTATCAGGCTTAAACAATGGCGGCCGGACTTCCTGGGAAGCGTCGGTTTCCTTTCCACCGACCAATGAGAGTCGGCGATCTAGTGTACTATATCTATGTTCAGAACTTATAGAAAAGTACACACCGCCACGCAATTTAAGGTCCTTATATGACAGCCAGCTCTGCATGCCTAGATCCAGAACAATGCTTGGAGAAAGGGCATTTTCCATCTGTGCCCAAAAAACTTTGGAACAATCTGAACTATGATATATAAACAAATAATTCAATAGAGCACTTCAAATCGAAACTCAAAACATTGCTTTTCAAAAAAGTGTGTGATTTATAGATGATACTAGAACTGTTACTGAAATGTATCTTTGGATGTGTTAGTGTGTAGGTGTGATATACTGGAGTGTTTGAGACTGTGTATTCCATGTGTTTGTTAAGCGCCACCGAGCACTTTAAGTGGATTTTGGCGCTATATAAATCAATTATTATTATTATTATTATTATTATTTGTTGTACATCTTATACAAAAGTATTAAAACTATGGTTAACCTCAAGACTTTTAAAATATGCCCACGCACATCTTTAGGCCTCTCTATGGGTAATGGGATATTTTGTTGAATTTAAGGCTGAGCGGTTAAAAGGCCTTTCATGACTACATTGGAGGCTTTACTTTCTTAAAATATGATGTTTACAGTAATTTGTATTGAGACACTTTTTCTTACATGGAATTCAAATTTAATTCCAGTAGTAACTTTTTGTCCGTGATCAGTGCTTTGGACCAGCAAAGGCAACACCTCTCGTGTTGACCACCGCCGAATAAGATAATTATGAATCTCATCTCCGTTCCAATTAGACTTGAATGTCACTGTCAATTATTTATCAGATGCAAGCGCCACGCCCTAAGACTGCAAAAGAACTCCCAGATTCATGTCTTGCATTTGCCCTCTTCTCTCTTCTCCCTCCACCCCCCCCCCCTTTATTCCAGAGTATATTATGGAGGTCAAGGACCGAAAACGAAACATTTGGCAGTTGTTAGGGGAGAGTGGTCGAATTATAAAGCCGAACAGAGAAACTTGATACTGACTGTGTTCCCTGTTTATCTCTAGTTTACTGTGTAATATACTAAGGCCCCCTGGCAATAGCCTTGTTTGGACGGGGCTTCTCATCCCCTGGGACTCTCTTGTGGCATCTCTTTTCTAAGAATATAATTTGTTTGTTACTTATTAATGGAAATATTACCCCATTCTCTTACTTTGAAACTTACTTGGTAGGAAATATCCGAGCATCATTAAGCTTGTCCAATATTTCGATATTTTTTCCTTTATGACAGTTTTTCTGACGTTTTAGCTTCACTTGAAAACTAATTAGATCTGTTTACTTACTCGTGAGTAACTTTATCTCCCATGTCGATTTTTTGTTTTAAATGACAGTTTTTTTTCTGACTTGTTTTACCAAAGGTCATATTAGTAATTCACTGAGTATGTAAGTCTATATGCAGGCAAATTGCTAAAAAGTTTTTTTTTTTTTTATGTGGCCAAACGGTCAAAAGTTTACATTAAAATTGTCATACTGTGCGGTGAAGGAAGAAATGCGATCAATTTCGTTCTTCCATAACGCTTGTATGGTCAAGAAGGTGAAAGATTGAGTCCAGAGCCGCCTAAACGCATGAGCACACTCAGCAGTTTTCCCGGGGGCCCCAACGGCTTAGGGGGGCCCCATAAATGCAAAATTACATTGGTAAATGTAAATGGCCTCAACCTATTCCTTTGCCCCTGGGGACCAAACTGATCTTAAGACAGCCTTGACTGAGTCACCAATTGAAATTGAATAAAACAGCAGCCGTTTTTGAGGGCTTCAGAAGGATGGGACAGGAAGGTCGAACTAGAGGAACTCAGGCAAGAACACGACTAAAGAAACAAGCAGAAAAAAAGGTAGTCACGCACAATGCGGCAAGCCTTAAAAAAACAAAGATCGAAACCCCAGAAAACAAAATGAGACTCACCTGCTAGGACAATCTCACAAATCAAACTTAGATAAAAGAACTATTTGTTCAAATCAAATGAACGTACGTAAACTGTCACTTTAAATGATAGCTCTGATAAGGTGACGTCCGCAAATCATTAAAATGCACTGGTTTCAAAACAAAACACTTGTAAAAGTAGAGCCAAAAAGCAGATAATGGTTTCTTGGTACGGAATAAAGATTAGAATTTCGAAGTACGGAAAGATCAAGGCCAGAAAAATGAGTATTAATGAAAGAATGATGGGATTTTATTTACTGGTCAGATATTTGGCGACCTTAGTTCTTGTCTGTTCCAACATCACTTTTTGCACAACTGGGGAATTCGTTGTTAAAGATTTGCGAATTTAGTATTATGATGAGGCGTTTGAATAAATTGGAACTGTGAAACAGCTTGATAAGTGCCACAATGCATTTTAACTGATACCAAAGTGTGCATTTGTTATACATCTTCTACATACCATAAGAACTCCAGAAGACAGAACAAACAAAAACTAAGGTCGCGATTTGAAAACTCTTTCTTTCTTTCTTTCTTTCTCGCCTTATGTACCTGACTATTTCTTGCTGACTGTCTCTATATTTATTTTCATTTTATTTATTCATATTTTTATTAGCTAAGATAGACGGCGTTGCCCAGGATAAATCTTGTTCTTTGGTTTCAATTCTGGATAGTTAGGACTGATCTGCTTGACCTTCCCCCCTTTCCTTTAGGTTTCTCTTGCTGTTAGTGTTTGACTTTTTGTTGCTTTTCGATGATTCCCGTAGCACCCCCTCCCCCCATTTTAATACTCTAAGCTCCCCGTCAACGTTCGAGGCTAAAGATTCACTGGGCAGTGTAATTAATGGTGAACACAGCACAGGAAGTGATAACCTCTGGGATTAGGCTACGTTCATGGGGGAGGGGGGGGGGCAAAATAAGCCACACAAAGCAAAGAACAAAATTCCTTCCCTAACATTTCAAGACTCCAAATCGAAAAAAAACAAAACAACTTCAGATCAAAAGGAAGGTGTCACTTTCACGCAAAGCTGAGCTGTTAATAATTAATTGGGTGCGGTTTGTTTGTGTGTTTTGTTTTGTGTTTTGTTACTCTATAGATTTATTTGTTTATTTATTAGTATGATGAAACCCATTCATATGAAAGCAGGGGTTAAATGGTTTAGAACTGTGTGAAAAATGGAGTGTACAAAGAGCAGAGCAGAATGCAAAAAGACAATACATGTATAATTTCAACATTAGGCCAGGGGCAAGATTCAGTAGCACTTCCGGTCGAGGAGACGCACGCTTGTTCTGAGAGCTCCTTATTTACACCCCATTTTTTGATGAATTAACAAATTTTTAATACTCATATCATACCAACAGTGTTTTCACTGTATTTTATATGATCTGGAAGTGAAAGTGAAAGTGATTTGATTAAATTTTTAATCTCTTGGTACCAGATTTGTGATTATAGCTGGAAGGTAAGGGTGGATTGAAAAATTTCCAAAATGGCGACTGCTTGTGCCGATGGGAAGTCCACATCTTGTGTCATTATCGAGAGGGAGACAGTGAGATTTCTCCTCCTAATGTTGATAGGATTATTCATTGTTTTAGTATATAGATCAGAATTGTATTCACTTGGATGTAGATGGAATATTAGATCTAGATCTAAACATGAGGCTAATTATAACAACTGGAAATTTAGTGTTGTCAACTCGCCTAAATTCATGACCTCATTAATAAACACATGGTCTGTCCTCAGTCAGAAAAGGAGAAATAGATCTAGATCTAGAACCAGTTCGAAATTTAGGTTAACTAGTCCTTCAAATAAAATGAATATCTCTTTAGTAATGTTTTTACTACTGTCATTGTCGGGTGACGTAGAGCTCAACCCTGGACCCCAGACCAGATTCCCCCCTTGCCCCGTTTGCCTAAAAAAATGCACCTGGAAAACGAGGGCCATTGCATGTGATAGTTGTGACTGCTGGTACCACATTGACTGTATGGGAATAAGCTCAGTAATGTATGAAGCACTAGGCAACAGCAGTGCCGCATGGGAATGTGTCCAGTGTGGCATGCCAAATTTTAGTTCCAGCTTGTGTTTGGGTTCGTATTGTATTGATTTAGTGAACCAGACCATCAGGTACAAGACAATGTTAATTCAACACAACAGACTCCACGTGTAGCCATTTCATAACTTCCTGTATTCTCTTCTGTCGCTCTTTTACAATGAAGTCACAGACAGTCATATTAATAATAATCTAGAGTAAGTCTAAAATCCTAAACAATGTATTTAATATGATACCAGAACATCTCCCTTCTTTTAGAGATTTAAAAGATTTTAAATTAAAGTGTCCTTTCAACTTATGTTGTAATAGTCCAACTTATGTTTCCATCAACGTTCTTTGGGGTGAATTTTAGTTTTGTAAATTTTCGGGTAAGTCCATAAATATTGTTTTTGTTCTGGAAGTAAAAACTATCTACTAATGTAATATTCCATACACACACACTTTCGTTCCATTAACTAATTTATGAACTAACAATTAAGTTAATGTAAAAGTACTAAAAGTCATGATCAACTTAATTGTCCTTGATTTCTGGATATGTCATGCCATATCACAATGGATAGTTGCTTGAAATTAGTGATTTAATTATTATGTCGTTAAATATCAACAGTAAATTGTTCGAACACTTGACATGTTAACTGAACTTAAAACTAAAATGAACAGTAACTTAAACTAAGTAAGTATGAACTACTGTATGAATAAGGTAGAGACTTCCTGCCTCTACATCATGGGAGGGTATTATTATGACCCTTGCTTTATCCCATGATTACTATTACACAACACTTCTAGCTTGGATTGAAGATGGAAGATGACTAGTTCGACCTTCTCATCTCTTCCTCCCTGAATCTGGCTGGCTTGTTAGCAACATAGCCTCGAGCCATACGAGTGACAGGTCTATTTGTAGACACTGTTTCTGGAGGGGATTTGACGACTCTAGAATTTGAACTAGGTGTTGCAGGAATATCTTGGGTTTGTTCGTTATCTTGCAGCACATCATCTGGAGGATCTGGGCTTGGATCTTGATCAGGAAACGAAGACGGTACTGCTTGAAGGTGTTTCCGGTTTCTGCGCAGCACCCGGTCAGGTGTTTTCACCAAATATGTTCGGTGATCTGGATTTGTTGCAATGACAGTTCCTGGTCCGGTCCACTTGTTTTCTTCATCTGTCTTGAGAAGAACTTTCTGTCCAGACTCCAGTTGTTTCAGTTGTCTTGCGCCATGTCTGTTGTCGTAATTCCTTTTGTATCTTGTTTTCGTTTCTTTTGCTCTGTCTTGGATGTCTTGGTTGTTGACTTGTCGAGGGTAAAGGTTCCTCGGCAATGTGGGAACTTTTGTTCTCAGTTGTCGTCCCATCAGGGCGACTGCTGGGCTCACTCCAGTCGTTGAGAGAATTGTGTTTCTGTAGTTCATCAGAGCTACCTCTAATGAATTCTGTTTCAAAAGTTTCTTTGCAACCTTCACAGCACTTTCGGCTTGTCCGTTGGACTGAGGAAAGTGTGGACTACTGGTCACATGTTGAAAGTCAAAGTCTTTAGCAAAGAGTTTGAATTCTCTGCACTGAAATTGTGGTCCATTGTCACTAGCCAGAGTTTCACAAATTCCGTGAGTTGCAAAAATGTTTGTTAGCTTCTGGATGATAGCTTGAGATGTTGTAGAATTCAGTTTTACTACTTCGATCCATTTTGAGTAGTAATCGACTACGACTAAGTATTCATTTTTCCCATGTGTAGCGAGATCTACTGCAATTTTCTGCCATGGCCTCTCAGGTAGGTCAGTTGGTATTAATGGTTCATTCCGCTGGGAGGGTCTATTTTCTCTGCAGGAGAGACAGTTCTGAATCATGTTCTTGATATCTCTCGTGATGCCGGGCCACCACACGGATGCGTCAGCATTCTGTCTGCACTTTTCGATTCCTTGGTGAGTCTCATGTAGTTTAGAGAGAATGTAATCTCTTTGAGAATGAGGGACTACTATTCGGTTGTTGAAAACTAACAATCCATTCACAATAGACAGTTCTCCTTGCACTTGTTGAAAATTTTGTAGTGTTTTAGGTACCTCTTTTGGCCAGCCATCCATCACAAAATGCATCACTTTCTGTATGTCTGTATCTTTCTTGCTTTCTTCCCTCAGATTTTCTAATCGTGAAGCAGTGACGGGCCAAAAGCTTTCCAGAGATTCCACATAAGCCTCTACATTCTGTCCTGTTTCTTTATCTTGAGTTGTATGGTAATTCATTGGACTTCTAGAGAGAGCATCAGCAATGACGAGCTCTTTCCCTGGCACATGAATGACATTGTAGTTGAATCTTAAAAGTCTCATCAGTAGTCTTTGGCATCTGGCAGGGCATTTATCTAAATCTTTTTTCTTCATCAATGGAACCAATGGTTTATGGTCTGTTTGTAATTCAAAGTTATCAAGACCAATTAGGTATTTTCCAAATTTTTCACATGCATAGACCGAAGCCAAACATTCTTTCTCTATTTGGGCATAACCTTTTTCTGTTTCTGTCAATGTTCTAGATGCAAATGCTATGGGCTGAAGTTTGCTTCCTTTCATCTGTATTAACACTGCTCCCAACCCAAAACTGCTGCTGTCTGCACTGACAATTGTTTCACAGTTAATGTCAAAGAATCCCAAGGTTGTAGCTTCTGCTATTTTCTTCTTTGCAAGGTTGAATGCATTTTTCTGCTCTGCTCCCCACTGATATTTTTCTGACTTTTTCATCAAATCAGTCAAAGGTTTCAAAATTGTAGCTAGTGATGGAACAAATTTACTCATGTAATTGAGTAACCCACACACAGTGCGTAGCTCTGTCAATGATGTTGGCGGCTGTAGTTTCTGTATGGCCTCCACCTTTTCAGGATTTGGTTTTATTCCCTCCTTGTTTATGAGATGTCCAAAGTATTTCACCTCTTTCTGTCTGAAACAACATTTTTCTTTATTTAATTTCAGTCCTGATTGTTCTATTCTCTCCAAAACAGCTTCTAGTTTTCTGTCGTGATCCTCTATGTCTTTCCCATAGATGATGGTATCATCCATAATGACTTCACAACCTGGCAGGCCTTTTAAAGTCTCTTTCATTTTTGATTGGAATACTTCAGGACCTAATGATATTCCCATGGGTACTCTCTGGAAACAGTATTTTCCAAACGGTGTGATGAAAGTTGTGAGCATGCTGCTGTCTTCCTCGAGGGGAATTTGGAAGAAACCAGAGGTTGCGTCTAGTGTAGAAAAGACTGTTGCGCCATTGAATTTGGGAGCGATATCCTCTAAGTTTGGAAGCATGCAGTAGTTTCTTTTCACTGAAAGATTTAACTTCTTGAAATCCACACAGATCCGAACTTGCTTGTTTGGTTTTACTACTGGGACCATTGGGGCACACCATTCTGTAGGTTCATTAACTTTTCTTATTACCCCATTTCTTTCCATCCTTTCCAGTTCTTCTTTTACTTTACTTTCTAAAGGGAATGGTACTCTTCTTGCTGTTGCAACATTATATGGTTCAGCATCTTTGTTTAATGTTATTTTTACTGGTTCAGTTTTCAACAGTCCGGCAGCACCAAAAACTTGTTTTCTTAGTTCAGGTTTTAATTTTTCTGTGCGTTCTATGTCTTCTATGTGCCTGATTAAGCCTAGAGCTTCGGCCACATTTCTGCTGAGTAAATTGCTACCTTCTTTGTTGTTTAAGACCACAACTCTGAATTCAAAGGTCTTTTCCTTTCTCTTTGTCTTCGCTGTGAACTCTCCTTTCACTTGAATATTTCCTCCTGGTGAGGTTAGATTCAGTTTACATTGATGCAATGTCGGTTTGGTTCTCAACCTTTGAAATGTTTTCTGAGTAATACAAGTAATGTCAGCTCCTGTGTCCACTTTGAAAGGAACATTTGTATTCTGAATGTTGAGCATCGTGCTCCATGGTGGAGATTTGTCTGAAATGACTGTATCTATTGAAAATGTTTGTTCAAATTCCTCAGTCACCTCTCTAATGTTTGACCTGCACATTTTGGCAAAATGATTTGCTTTATGACACTTGTGGCAGGTTCTCCCTTTTGCTGGGCATTGGTCACGTGGGTGACCTTTCCCACACCTGCGACAATTTTGATACTGAACACTGGTAGGTCTGTGATGATTATGATTATAAGGTTTCTTATGTGGTTTGTGACCTTGTTGTGGTGCTGTTGCCCCTTTGTAATGCTTTTCATTCTTTTTAAATCCACCTGATTTTACTCTACTCATCTGAGTTTGCTGTGGCTGTGCTGTGTTATTTGTCAGCTTTTTTTAAGAATTCTTCAGTCATTTCCAGACTTCTCGCGAACTGTAACAATCCTGCTACGTCAAGCGTTGATGTAGTGAGTCCTTTTTCTCTCACTTTCTTCGATGAGCAACCTGATATGAGTTGCGATTTTATTTCATCCTCCGCATTCGGAAAATTGCACTGAGACGCAAGTTGGCGGAGTTCGGAGTAAAAATCGTCAATTCGTTGAAATTCTTTCTGCCGCTTGTGTCTGAATTCATATTTCAGGATCTCCAAATTTGATCTTGGATTAAAATGATCTGTTAGAGCTTTAATGAGGTCCTTATAAGATTCATCTGAGGCTTGTATGGTATTGATAGTGGGTAATGATTCTGCAATATCATTTAGATCTGGACCACCATAAGTGAGGGTAAGAGCGTATCTTCGTTTGCTGCTAGCTATCTCGTATCCATCAAAGATGTGCTCCAGCCTGCGGACCCATCTAGGCCATCGAACTGCGGCACCTTCAGTGTGGCAATCGAATTGTTCATACGGTGGGAGATTCATGATGGACTCTGTGGTGTAGATCTAGTAGATTTGGCTCAGGTCTGAACTCATAGACTCTGCACTGTGTCGATCTATTCTTGCTGTCAGGTCTGATCTCATAGACTCTGCTCTATCGATAATAGGTCTTGGTTCATGGGCTTGGCTTAGGGGCCTTTTTTTTTTTTTTTTTTTTTTTCAGATACGTCTAGATTCTAGATCTGGTAATGCCAGCTACTTTAACTGACAACATGTTTGTCAGATCCCACTTCTGACACCATGTTTGGGTTCGTATTGTATTGATTTAGTGAACCAGACCATCAGGTACAAGACAATGTTAATTCAACACAACAGACTCCACGTGTAGCCATTTCATAACTTCCTGTATTCTCTTCTGTCGCTCTTTTACAATGAAGTCACAGACAGTCATATTAATAATAATCTAGAGTAAGTCTAAAATCCTAAACAATGTATTTAATATGATACCAGAACAGCTTGTTCACTGATTTTCAATTAAACTTAGATAGAAGTAGATCAAGATCCCACAATAGTTTTGATATCTTACAACATTTGGATATGAACAGAAGTAACACTGAAATACCAAATTTTGAACCAAAATGTTCAACTCCACACCCCAAATCAAAGAAAAAAGAGCCAGCCAAAGAGAAAACTATGTTTAGAACCCAGGTTATAAATTTTCAGAGCATTTGGAACAAGAAAGAAGAACTGAGCTCATTTTTGAACGAAACTAAACCTGACGTAATCATCGGAACAGAAACATGGCTAAATGAAAATATAAAAACCAGTGAAATTTCAATCGGCGATGATTACGAAATCTACAGAAATGATAGGAAGAAGAGAAGGGGAGGTGGGGTCTTGATAGCAATGAAGAAAAATTTAGTCAGTGAAAAAAAACCTAGTGAGGAAGCAGCAGAAACTGTCTTCTGTAAGATTAGCGTGAAGGGTAAACCTCCTCTCGTTGTGGGTGCAGTCTATCGACCCCCTAGTAGTGACCTGGAAACTAGTAAGAACATCTGTGATGAACTTCTCAGTGCCTACCAAAAGAACAAAAAGGCTACCATCTGGATAGGAGTAGACTTCAATTTACCTGACATAAACTGGGAAGAAGGTAACGTGAAGAGTTGCCAAAATTTAAAAGATATAAATGACTTATTTTTAGATAGCATTGCGGATATAGGCCTAGAGCAAGCAGTAAAAGAAACCACTCGAGGAGATGCACTGTTAGACCTATTTTTTACTAATTTCCCTAACCTTACAAGAGAGCTCAAAATTCTCCCTGGCCTAGGGGACCATGACATAGTTCAAATCGATTCAGAACTGAAACCCTTTAAAAAAAGACCTATTAGGCGACAGATTTACCTATGGAATCAGACAGACGAAAATATACTGAAAAGAGAGGCAGCAACTTTTGGCAGTTTTTTCATGAAATACCACTCTTCAAAAACGGACGTAAACAAACTTTGGGACTGTATCAAGTTAAATCTGAATACGATCATGGAAAATGTTACAACAAAAATGTCATCCACGAAAATTCATCAACCCTGGATAAATACTTTAACGAAACGATTAGTCCGGAAAAAATATAAATGGTTCAAAAAAATGAAACAGTGCAACTCCGAACGAGTAAAAAAAAAATATCTAGAAATCAAAAGATTGACCCAGAAAGAATGCCGGAAAGCTCATAATAATTATGTCCATGAGATGATAAGTGATACAAGTGATAACAGCAAAAAACTATGGAGATATGTGAAAAGTAAAAATAAAGAAAACTTAGGAGTAGCCGCACTGAACGATGAGAGAGGACACCCACAGCAAGATGCCCAAAAAAGAGCCAATATTTTAAATACTCAATTTTGTAAGGTCTTTTCTGACCCCGGGGGGTGTCTACTCGGGAGAGCTGAGTGGTGCCAAACTGCCGGATATGGATGAAATATTTGTTACAGAAAATGGAGTAATGAAACTTTTGGAAAACCTTAATGAAAATAAAGCTACAGGGCCTGATGGAATTACCGCCAAATTACTGAAACTTTGTGCCAAGGAAATTGGCCCCGTTTACACTTTGTTGTTTAGAGCTTCAATTGAACAAGGAAAAATACCGGAAGACTGGAAAAAAGCAAATGTTGTACCCATTTTTAAGAAAGGAAATAGGGCTAGTCCTGAAAATTATAGACCAGTCTCCCTGACATCAATATCTTGTAAGCTTTTAGAGCATATCTTGCACACCAGCATCATGAAGCATCTCGATAGACACTCAGTTTTAACACATGTACAGCATGGTTTTAGAAAATACAGGTCGTGTGAGTCCCAGCTGATCACAACTTGCAACGATTTCGTTAATAACTTGAATAATACCAGACAGACGGACACCATTTTACTAGATTTCAGTAAGGCCTCCGATAAAGTGCACCATACCAGTCTTTTGACTAAACTAAACCATTATGGAGTTAGAAACAGTACTTTGAAGTGGATTAAGTCTTTTTTAGAAAACAGAACACAAATAGTAGTCGTTGACGGAAAGTCATCCAATCCTGCACCTGTTCTCTCGGGAGTACCTCAGGGTACTGTAATGGGCCCCTTGCTATTTTTAGTTTATATTAACGATATGCCAAGTAAGATCTCTCCAGGCACTAAATTACGACTGTTTGCCGATGATAGCCTCCTCTATAGAACAATAAATTCAAAAGAAGATACGGAAATTTTACAGAAAGATTTGGACAGCCTACAAGAATGGGAGAGGGACTGGCGTATGGAATTCCACCCCAATAAATGCCAAGTCCTGAGAATTTCAAATAAAGATCACAACATCACCTCAGACTACTTTATACATGGCGAGAAATTGAGTGAAACAGATGAGGCTAAATATTTAGGAGTTACATTGGACAGAAAACTTACATGGAACCAACATATTAATAGCACATGTAACAAAGCAAACGGTATACTAGCATTTCTGAAAAGGAACATCTCTAACTGTGATAGGAAAGTAAAAGAAAAATGCTATAACACCTTCGTGAGGCCCTCCCTAGAGTATGGCTGCAGTGTCTGGGACCCCCACTGTCGAATAAATATAGAACAACTGGAAAGGGTCCAGAGGAGAGCTGCTCGCTTTGTGACAAATGAGTATGCTAGAAGTAGTAGTGTCAATAAAATGATGAGAGACCTCGAGTGGACACCACTAGAAGAAAGAAGAGCAAAAAACAAAGTAAAACTATTTTACAAGGGCAGGGAAGGAAATACCGATATCCCATTGAACCACCTCACCATTAACACCAGAGGCAACAGAAAGAATAACATAAAATATAACATCCCAAGCTCACGGGTTAACAGCCATCTTTACTCTTTTTACCCTAGTGTCATCAGGATGTGGAACAACCTCCCGGCAGAAGTCCAAAAACTATCGTCTGCAACGGCTTTTGGCAATGAATTGAAGAACATAATTATCCGTTGCAGCTACCATTGTATTTAAAGTGCGGGTCTATTTTTGTGCACAATCTTGGTGCCAAGAGATATTTTTAACCAGAGATATGTATATAACAAAAGAATTTACACAACGATATATTTTAAATGGTCTTAATATATATGCTGTTTTAGCCTGTTTTAGCCTCAGAGCAGTGGCGTCGAGTCGCATATGGTGCAGTTGAGGAATCGTCTGAGTAAATAGACGAATCAACTCCATGAGAAGAAGAAGAAGAAGAAGAAGAAGTTCCGTTCCCGGAACGCACATCTCGTAGCGTACCCCGTTCATAGCATGACAATTAAACACTGTGCAAGCTCGGAGTTCAATTATTTGCAAAATTTGGGACGAAAAAAGGAAATGGTATTCTCTTATATTGCATATTTGGTCCATAGCTGCATTTCACTTCCTCGTGCCCAAATTTCAGAAGGATCCGTTTTCGGTAGTTTTCAATACTATTCTGCCACCCAAAGAAAAAACCGTGTAACTGACAGCATGGCCTTTTTCTACTTAATTGTCTCTTTGAACTTGTCCCAGACATAATTTTATTCTTTTATGTAGCAAGCAGATAGACGTATTTGCTACCGAAATAGTAATTTCTAGTGTGGCAAACCAACGTAAGTGACAGTTCGTGATCAGAGACAATAAAGTGGAAAAAGGCCATGTCGACAGTTATGTTGTTTTTCCTTTGGGTGGCATTATTGATTATAAAGGTGTTTTTTTAAATTAAATTTATATTAACAGATTTCTTTCTTTCTTTCTTTAGTGTAGTTGGTGATGATGATAATAAACTTGTTGCCAACAAACGTCTAACCGTGTCAACAAGGTTGATGAGATGCTTGTTGTGATGTTGAAATGATGTTATTTCCATAAAAAGTAGAACTGATACTTCCAAGGAAAGTAAATCATTAACTGGCTTTCTATGCAAACCTAAAGGAACATGAATTTCAAATGCATTTTGCCCAGGGTGTTTATATTAATGAAGTTGTGTGATGGAAAGGCGATCATATGGCCGGTATCGTAAAAGCTAGTTTTGTGTCGGTCAGGCTATACTTTACAGATTCACTTAGGCCTGCAGCACACTGTGTCAAGTTTAAACTTCCGTGTGTTTTGACGCAGTACCCGAGGTCTCTCTTTCCGTCGGCCGACTTAAGACAGCCTAGTTCAACGAGCCGAACTGGAGAGATAGACTTGTTTCAGTCTCATCAGTGCCCGAGGTCTCTCTTTCCGTCGGCTGGCAGTTTCAACGAGCCCAAACTGGTGAGAGTTGTTTCAGTCTCATCAGTGCATGAGGGCTTGTTTAAACTATCGGTGATGCCGTCGGCAGAAGATATGACTGTAATACACGTGTAGGTGTGTGGTTAGATAAAAGATTAGGAGATGCAGATGGCAAGAAATGTAACACCGAGAGCAACCTCCGCTCACCCCCACCCCCCAGGGTCTCATTTTTATCTTTCTACCTTCTCTCTGTCGGTCTGTCTGTCTGTCGCTCTCTCCTCCTCTCTCATTGAATATCAATGCAGCTGGAAACTATGGGAAATTTAGACACACAGACTGACAGACAGACAGACAGGCAGCTAGACACATAGATAGATAGATAGCTCTGTCTCAAGAAAATAGGATTATCTATATAGGGAAAAAAATTCTTGATTTGTCTACATAGCATTAATCAAAAATACTTTAATATTGAGTACTGTATCAGAAGGCCGCGTATCTGAAAAAACAACAACAGAACAGCAACAGTAGCAAGAAAACAAATAATAAACGTATTTCCGAAAGAAATTTTAATATGGAATCTGTGTACTAATCGATTGGTATGCTGCACTCCGGAAAACGTAAGGAACAAACCCTAAAACTAATAAACAATGCGTCCCATAAATTAAATAATGATCACCTCAGAAAATTTAATCAGGAATGTAAAAAGTAATGGTCTCACGTCTAAAACATAGAAGGTGACAGTCATATGACCAAAATATAAAAAGTAATAATAGTCTTCACATGTAAATCGTAAAGAATTAACAAGCCCCATATCTGAAACAAAAGAAATAACAGTCTTATACCCAAACCTAGTGAAACACACACACACACAGACACCTACTCACACACGCAAACACACACAAAACAAAACGCACACTCACACACACACACAAAATAATTAAATTTACCGGGTACAAAACTGAAACTTTTATTTTGCTAAAATTTTTCGGAATTCATTTTCCTATAATCATTCTTTGGTAACATTTCTAGATCACTTTAAAAGTCCTTTCACTAAGACTTGTTGTATTCGTTCATGCACTCTCTGAGTTTTTTCCCCCTGACCTGAAATCACCGTCTTGAAAATAAAGTGACTGAGTTCTACATTTGTTAATATTACTTCTTGTTGCAAGACGTACGCGTTCGGGCACAGCTCAGACAGAACATTGATCAGACAATTTTTTATTTTTCATTCACCACAATAACACTTGCACAAAAAAAAATAAAAAAATTAGAACAATATGATAAACTTTTGTGGACCTTACCCCATTTTACAGAGTATTAAAATCTAGAGAATAAGTTTGGACCGCCACCCTAACCAGAAATGGATAACTTAGATAGCCAGAGACCAGCCGAAGCATTGTATTTCTTGTAATACTGAGCCAGAGTCCAAATTTAGATTTGGATAATTATCCAGTTCAACGGATCAATCGAGTTATCCCAATACAAAAGGATGACAGACTTGCAACCCGCTTGCGCCCCACTTCTGGCTTGCTTTTTGAAATCTAGATCAAATGCTCGTTATGTGATGACGCAGTTTGTCTTTCCTCCCCGTCTCTGCCGTAATGATAAACAACAACAACAACAACAATAAAAGCTCATCTGTTCTCTAGTTTCATGTATTCTCCACTCGCTTATGAGCTTTCAGGTAGAACTTTGCTTGTTCTGTATTCCGAGTTGCAATCGAGCCCATGTTAATCAACATTATCTCAGAAAATTTGTGTTATTGTCAGGCAATAATGTCACTTGCATTAGTTCCACGGCACCATCTGAATTCGCCGCTAATCATAATGAATCACAATTCTGCCTGACCACTATTTCTTTGGTGACAATTCCTGGACATGAAACTGCCAACTAAATTGAAGGAAGTTGTTAGCGACATAGTGCCTCCTTTCAAGTTCTGTGTAGGTAACATTAGTGTAATCAGCCTTCACTGTTTCAAGACAGACTACAGCCTTTACAGCAGTTTCTACACCAGGAGCAGGGCGTTTTAGCCCTCGATTTTCAGCAACCCATATCGGTGTAGGCCTATTTGCTTTCGTTTTATTATAAATAAAGCCGGTGCTACTGAAAGCTAAAGGCCATTCCACACTATCCGCATTTTCACCACAACTCACAAGTAAATCAATATGAAGTTGACTCTTTGTATCAAATCGTGCCAGCACTCTGGCCACGCAGACCTTTGACGGATCTAGGAAATACAAAGAAAGATACTCCTTGCCAGAAGAGCTGAATTCATCACTTTGTGGGATGCTAAATATAATGCCAGTTTTAGGCATGTTTTCAACTATACGTGCTGATCTTTCTTCCTCGGCGCGGCCATTACCAGCTGATGTCAGTGTATACAAATCAGTTAAAGAAGCAGCAGCTATAGATCTGGAAAATGTTTGACACCCGAGTGATCCTCCATTAGGGCACGTTCTCTCGTGGATTATATGTTTAGCGCGCCGAATTAGAGATAGCAGTGAATCCTCTTTAGGTTGTACGTCTACAGTTTGGCCTGTGTCTTCTGAAATGTCACACTGGGCAATTGAACATGTGGGAGACGCCAGTATGCCGGTTTTCGATACCACTGTTTGCTTCTGGTGTTTTACATTTGCATTGCTCTGTTGTTGTTTCATCCGTACTTGTTTCAGGCATTGTTCTTGCAGAAACTGTGCAGGTTGGTCTTCTGAAATGTCACTCTGGGCTGTTGGAGATATGGAAGACGCTATAATGCTGGGTTTCAACAGTTGTGTTTGCTCTTGCTGTGTGAAGTTTTCCTCGGTTTTTGGTTGCTGTATCTGTACTTGTTTTGGGTATTGTTCTTGCAGCGATTTTTGTGCCTGGTCTTGCCCATGTTGTATTGGCTGAGATATCAGAGGATGGTCTTCCACAGGGGAATACTGCACTTCATCTTCTTCATGCTGCAGTTCCTCTTTAATTGCCTGCATATCTATGTGGGTGTCATATTGCTGATCTTTGTACTCTTGAGTCATGACTTCAGAGATAGAAGTATTTTGCAACTGTGACGGACTACAGTCGTGTTGATTCAGGCACACTTCTTGATCGCCTTGTTCATGACGTTGTCCAGGTTGTAGCCCGTGCACTTTTTCTTGGCACTGCCCAGGAAAGGTATCGCTTTCCATCGATCTCGTTGTGATGGGGTCAGTCCTTCCTGTGTCCAGAGATGTTGCCGCACCATTAGCCTCAGTTTCACGAGGTTCAGCTATGTCCTCAATTTTTCTTTGTAGATTTTGTTGCATCAGTTCCATTTCTTGCACGGAAAAACGTTTAAGACAACCTGTCTGGGATTCCACATTGTTGGAGACAAATTTGGTGAAGATCTCGAAATGCCGATCAAATTCTTCTTTCATTGTCGTTTGTTTTCTGTCGACCTCTTCCAACAGAATTGTCTGCTTTTCTTGGATCGTATTCTGGAAGTGCTGTGAATGCATTTGTAGACAGTGCTTCATGTCAGTCATTTCCTGGTCTACCTTTTGTGACTGTTGTTGTAAGAGAGATTCAGCTGCTGTCCAGTCGCTGTTGGTGTGGCGGACTGGACTTTGTATGGGCTGTTGAAAAAAAAAAAAGGGATATGTGGTATTGTAAAGAAAGTGCAAACCGGTTCATTAACTGAAAAATATCGAACAAATTAGACTGTTAGTACAGTAAATGTCTTTTGTCAGATATAGGTAATGAACATGAAAATGCTACATTTCTGAATATCTGCCTATCCTTTAACGCAGTTAAATTCAATGCATTTCCTTGCCTTTTGGATTGAAAATAGGTAACACAGATATAGATACGATTGTCAGACTCATGGGATTTCATGATTCCAGAAAACATTGATTTTTAAAGACAGCTTTATAATTAAAATTTATTATGAAACGATCAGTATGATATGCCTCTAGAAATACCTAAGGTAGTTTCTGAGCAAGCTTTAATTACTGAAGGTGGGCAAAATCTATGATCTGTTACACATAAGTACTAAATCAAGTTTGAATTCAAACCTGTTGTGCAGTTTACAGTTTGGTTGCTCCTGGGTAATTATTTTAAAACAAATGCAATTACAAGGACGGATTAGACAGTTTTACTGACAGCATAGAGAATTCTCATGATTTTGAGTATTCATCCAAGTGCTGAATGTAGATTAGATCAGTTTTAAAGTCTAGAGAGACAGGCTTGCAACGAACTGCAGTGCTAGGCACGAAAGTCGACTGAATGTCAGCAAGCTACAACCTTAGGTATGGATAACTGGGATGCTCAGACACACTGTTATGAATTTGAGAAATTGTGATGGCGTTTTTAATCGACTACCAACCTGCTGATCTTCAAGTTCAGATGCCTTCATATTGGCCTCAAGTTTCCAGATTGGTATGAATTCTTCTTTGGTCAGCCCCAATTCTTTTGCCCTGATAAGCGCTTTGAGAAATTCCATGGTCCTGTTTAATAGAGAAAACAAGAACAACAACAAACAGTGATGCACCGCGTTCAATACTGAAGTGCTGGTGATTTTTTTTTCTTGTAGCGACCACAATAGAAGGCTCTTGAAAATACAAGTAAAGAAATATGAAATATGACAAATTTACAGTATTTGTGAGTTTAATTCTGATAAGATAATATCACTCGATATTCAGGAGAATTTTGCAGAAAATCTTCGCTACAAGAAGATCAAGGGGTCTCTCTGGTATTAAATAATGATGTAACAATATAACAGTGTCACTGTCCGAAACACAACTATGAAGAAACAATGAAAGTTTTAACATTCAGCCCTCTAGCAGACTTTTCAAAAACATTTATTTATTTATATTTATATTATTTAAAAAACAACAACACAAAAACAAAACAAAAAACTGCCGTGATTCTTAACAAGATCTACTGCCTCTCATACATCTTGTTTTTCGTGAAATTTTGAGGGTGCCTTCCTTTGGGCCTGCAGAAGGTCCTTTGCTAACTAGAAATGATGGAGAAGTCGCACCTGAAACTGTTTTTTTTTCACGAACACCTGCTCCCATGACGCCATCACTAGATCCGCGTTGGGTCGACATGCTGCATCATAATTGTGCACTGTGCAGGCAAGTTATTACATTTGGTCCTTTATCTGTAACTCGTTAGATAACCGTCCCTCCTCCTTATTCCCCTTGTGTGACGGCTGCTGCTGCAGCACAGTCGTGCACTGTGTAAGCCCCTTTTACAGTACGCCCACTTTCTTTCATCTGCTACCTGCCAGAACACCTCTCCTCTGTAATCTCCCGGGTGTGAGGGGCAAGAGATGGAGCCTTAGGCATGAACCAGACCGAGGCTGGTGTAGCCGCGAGACTCGTGGCTCTCCACCTAATTATTATGTATCACACTGAAACACTAATCACTGCATACACTTACAAAGGTAAAGAGAGAAAATACTGAGTCGTGTCCACTCCTGAGCAACAGCTTAGTGTGTAAACTACCACTGTCCCTTAACAACAGCCCTTTGAACAAAATATATTAGCGTTCGTGATAATGGCCATGAGGATGACACCGACAACAATGAAGTTATTGCAGATGGTGATGTACAACTATATCAGTTGATATACAGACTGTCAGTGGCCTACTTTTCACAATGGAGAACATGATGCCGTGCTGATTGTACACAGTGCTCCAACTGTACAATTATGTCTATTCTAACTTCAAACCATGCACATTGTTTCTACAAGTGCAAGCTGCCGGGGCTTAGTTGATGGCCTTTTGCAGCACTCGGGATTGTTCTAGTTTAGAAGTTGTAGAAGGAGACGCTTTTATTATCAGCGTTTTCTGAGAAACCGGCTAATCAAAAATAATTCTGCGGGATGCCGTTCTTCCGCTCATAAATGAATTTGATGGGATAATTATTCTTTCATTTTAGAGTGCCAATATGTCACGGTCACAGTGGAAAAAATTAGGTGAGGATCTACCACAAACAATAACTTTAAAAGATTAGTAGCCTTATAATGTAGGCGTAATGCTGAAATTTCATCTCATGTAATATCCAAACGAACAGAGACTAGAAGTCCAGAGATAAGTGCCCTTGTTTCGAAACCGGAACAAACTAGGGTGTTTTGAATTTTAAACTCACTTTTCCTGGAAAGTGGGGAAAAAAAGTGTGACTGTTTTCGTTTTTACCACTATGGCCTCCATGTGAATGAACATTTTGCTCCATGGAATCTGGGACACAGCTTTACGTCCCTAAATGTAATCCAGTTACATTCAACTGTCCCTCAGTGACCTGTCCCGTCATATCCTTGTAAACGTATTTTCTTGCAGCATTTAGGTAGACACAAGAGCAATACACAGAATATTCACAATTGGAGAGCTATAGTTCTTGTTTGTTCTTACTCCACATTTTGCACGACTGAGAAATTCGACGTCAAACATTTGCGTCTTTAGTATTATGATAAGGAATTAGAAGAAATCAAGATTGATAAATACCACGACACATTTCAAACAAGTGTCCAAGTGTGCATTTGCTATACCTCTTCTACATGCTAAAAGATCTCCAGTTTTTCAGAAAAGGGAGACAGAACAAGGAAGAACTACGATGGCGTATTTCGAAAACAGACCAAAACTTACGTTTGTCCTGCTCCGTAGAAAACAGACCAAGAAACACAAAGAAATCCCTCTGTGCTCTCGTACGGCTAAACAGACAGTGACGGTCTGGCGATAAAGCTTGCGGTTAAACGGATAGAGATAGAGGGTGGGTCGAAAATTAATGTTATCACATCTATGTATTTTTACGTAAAATTCAATTAGTCACTGCATCGAATTCAGACACTGTGGCCTAGATCTAAATTATATACGGTTGGGCTTCCTACAAAGAATAAGGAAGATTTCTCTTGCCCGGGTCAGCTAGATAAAATAATGTGAGGAGTGAAATGCGTCAATGCCACCCGTAATTTTTTGTTTGTTTTTTGTTTGTATAATCTAGGCGCACTGGTTCTTAACCGTTCTCACCAATCAGAGATTCTCAAGTTTTGATGGATTATTAACCCTTGCTTTTGGGAAATATCTGAAAAATACGGATGTTCACGGTAATTTGTATTGTGACCATTTTTTTTTTTACAAGAAGTTTACATTTGGTTACACTATTTGTTTATCTTTTTGTCCCTGGCCAGTGGTTTTCTCCAGCAAGGCAACGCCTGTCGTGTTGATCGCGGCCTAATCAGATGTGGGTCTCACCTCTGTTCAAATCAGAATTGAAAGTGTTTGTCAACTATTTAATGCAAATGCCACTCCAAAAGACTGTGGGAAAAACGAAAAAAAAAACCTCCCAGATTCATGTTGGATTTGCCCCTTCTCTTTCTCTCCCCTCCTACCCCACCTTTCTTGCCATGTCCTATCTTTATCCGTGAAATAGACAGAGAAAAACTTTCACTGAAAGTCTTAATTCATGGACAACAAACAAACATCACAACAACAACAACTCCTTCTTGAGGTTGGCTGATGATAGATCCGAGTGGGGAGCCAGAATCGCCAATGTCTGTTCCAGACAGGGCAACTGATGATGATGATGATAGACGGGACATAGCATGTGTTAACTGAACACGTACACAGCGTCTGACACTTGTTTTGAATGACTATTTAAAAGGCGCCATAACTTATGGAACATTTGACTTACCCAGTTTTGGAAAAACGCTCTTCCATTTCAGAAGGATCCGTTTTCAGTAGTTTTCAACTCTATTCTACCGCCCAAAGGAAAAAAGGCGTAACTGACAGCATGGCCTTTTTCTACCTTATTGTGCCTACGAACCTGTTTCACACATAATGCTTTTATGTCAGAGGCAGATAGAACGTATCTGCTACCGAAATAATAGTCTGTAGTGTGGCAAACCTACATAAAGTTACAGTCGGTGATCAGAGACAATAAAGAAGAAAAAGGCCATGCCGTAAGTTACATGGTTTTTCCTTTGGGTGGCAGTATTGATTATTAAGGTTGTTGTTTTTTTATTTTTATATTAACAGATTTATTTATTTAGTTTAGTTGGTGATGATGATAATAAAGTTGTTGCCAACAAGCGTCTGATCGAGTCAACCAAGACTGTGGGATGCTTGTTGTGATGTTGACATAATATTATTTCCAAGAAAAGTAGATATTTCCAAGAAAAGTAGATCAATAACTGACTTTGTCTACACACCGAGAAGCAATTTTGATTTCAGATACATTTTGCCCCGTGTGTTTATATAATGAAGTTGTGTGATGGAAAGGCCACCAACGTATCGGTATCGTAAAAGCTGGTACTGTTTCAGTCAGGCTATGCTTTACAGGCACACTTAGGCCAACAGCACACTGTGTCAAGTCTAAACTTCCGTGTGTTTTGACTCAGTACCCGAGGTCTCTCTTTCCGTCGGCAGACTTAAGACAGCCTAGTTTCAACGGGCTCGAACTGGTGAGACAGAGTTGTTTCAGTCTCATCAGTGCATGAGGGCTTGTTTAAACTCTCGGTGATGCAGGTGAGAGAAGATATGACGGATTGTACGTAATACACGTGTAGGTGTGTGGTTAAGAAAGAAGATTAGGAGATGCAGATGGCAAGAGATGTAACAGCTGGAGCACACCCCCCCCCCCCCACCTTTTTCTCATTTTTATCTTTCTGACCTCTGTCTGTCGCTCTCTCTCCTTCTCTCTCATTGAATATCAATCACGTGGAACATAAATATGGGAAATTTAGGCAGACTGACAGACAACTAGACACATTGATAGATAGATAGCTCTGTCTCAAGAAAATGAGGAGATCAATATTGGGAAAAAAGTTCTTTATTTTTCTGCATAGAATTATTCAAAAATACTTTAACATTGAGTACTGTATCAGAAGGCCGCGTATCTGAAAAAACAAGAATAACAGGGCAGCAACAGTAGCAAGACAACAAAACAAGAATAACAGGGCAGCAACAGTAGCAAGACAACAAAACAAGAATAACAGGGCAGCAACAGTAGCAAGACAACAAAACAAGAATAACAGGGCAGCAACAGTAGCAAGACAACAAAACAAGAATAACAGAGCAGCAACAGTAGCAAGACAACAAAACAAGAATAACCGAGCAGCAACAGTAGCAAGACAACAAAACAAGAATAACAGGGCAGCAACAGTAGCAAGACAACAAAACAAGAATAACAGGGCAGCAACAGTAGCAAGACAACAAAACAAGAATAACAGAGCAGCAACAGTAGCAAGACAACAAAACAAGAATAACCGAGCAGCAACAGTAGCAAGACAACAAAACAAGAATAACAGGGCAGCAACAGTAGCAAGACAACAAAACAAGAATAACCGAGCAGCAACAGTAGCAAGACAACAAAACAAGAATAACAGGGCAGCAACAGTAGCAAGACAACAAAACAAGAATAACCGAGCAGCAACAGTAGCAAGACAACAAAACAAGAATAACAGGGCAGCAACAGTAGCAAGACAACAAAACAAGAATAACAGGGCAGCAACAGTAGCAAGACAACAAAACAAGAATAACAGGGCAGCAACAGTAGCAAGACAACAAAACAAGAATAACAGGGCAGCAACAGTAGCAAGACAACAAAACAAGAATAACCGAGCAGCAACAGTAGCAAGACAACAAAACAAGAATAACAGGGCAGCAACAGTAGCAAGACAACAAAACAAGAATAACAGGGCAGCAACAGTAGCAAGACAACAAAACAAGAATAACAGGGCAGCAACAGTAGCAAGACAACAAAACAAGAATAAAAATACCAACAAAGAAATTTTAATATGAAATCTGTATACTAATCGATTGGTAAGTTGCACTCCGAAAGGCACCAGGAAAAAAAACACCCTAAAACTAATAAGCAATGCGTCCAACAAATTAAAAAATGATCACCTCAGTTTATCAGGAACGTAAAAAGTAATGGTCTCAAGTCTAAAACATAAAAAGTAACAGTCACATGACCAAAATATGAAAAGTAATAAATACATTAATAGTCTTCACATGTAGATCGTAAAGAGTTTACAAGCCCCACATCTGAAACAAGAAATAACAGTCTTGTACCCAAATCGAGTAAAACACACACACACGCGCACACACAAACAAAAACAAAACAAAAATAAACAAAAACAAAAAGAAACGAAAACACACACACACACAATAATTACATGTACAACAGCTGAATCTTTTGTACATTATTGCTAAATATCTCGGAATTCATTTTCCTATAATCATTCTTGAGTGACATTTCTAGATCACTTTAAAAGTCCTTTCCACTTGTTTCATTCGTTCATGCACTCTCTGACTTTCTTTTCCCCGCACCTGAAATCATCGTCTTGAAATTAAAGTGATTGAGTTCTACATTATTTTGTTAATATTACTTCTTGTTGCTAGACATACGCGTTCGGGCACAGCTCAGACGGAACATTGATCAATGACACTTGCAAAAAAAAAAAAAGGAAATATAAATGTATGATAAACTTTTGTGGAAGACACCAATACCCCATCTTACTAAGATGATTAAAATCTAGAGAATAAGTTTGGACCGTCACCCTAGGCAGAGATGGGCAACTTAGATAGCCAGAGACCAGCCGGAGCACTGTATTTCTTGTAATACTGGGCCAGAGTCCAAATTTACATTTGGATATCAAGTTGAACGGATCAATCCATTTATCCGGATACAAAAGGATGACAGACTTGCAACCCGCTTGCGCCCCACTTCTGGCTTGCTTTTTGAAATCTAGATCAAATGCTCGTTATGTGATGACGCAGTTTGTCTTTCCTCCCCGTCTCTGCCGTAATGATAAACAACAACAATAAAAGCTCATCTGTTCTCTAGTTTCATGTACTCTCGACTCGCTTATGAGCTTTCAGGTAGAACTTTGCTTGTTCTGTATTCCGAGTTGCAATCGAGCCCATGTTAACCAACATTATCCTAGAATATCAGAATTTGTGTTATTGTCATGCAATAATGTCACTTGCATTAGTTCATCGGCACCAGCTGAATTTGCGCTAACAATAATGTAATCACAATTCTGTCTGGCCACTATTTCTTTGGTGACAATTCCCGGACACGAAACTGCCAACTAAATTGAAGGCAGTTGTTACCGGCATAGTTCTTCCTTTCAAGTTCTGTGTAAGTAACATTACAGTAATCGGCCTTTACTGTTTCAAGACAGACTACAGCCTTTACAGCAAATTCTTCACCAGGAGCAGGGCGTTTTAGCCCTCGATTTTCAGCAACCCATATCGGTGTAGGCCTATTTGCTTTCGCTTTATTATAAATAAAGCCGGTGCTATTGAAAGCTAAAGGCCATTCCACACTATCCGCATTTTCACCACAACTCACAAGTAAATCAATATGAAGTTTACTCTTTGTATCAAATCGTGCCAGCACTCTGGCTTTGCAGGCCTTTGACGGATCTAGGAAAGTCAAAGAGAGATAAACCTCGCAAGAAGAGCTGAATTCATCACTTTGTGGGATGCTAAATATAATGCCAGTTTTAGGCATGATTTCAACTATACCTGCTGATCTTTCTTTCTCGGCGCGGCCATTACCAGCTGGTGTCAGTGTATACAAATCAGTTAAAGAAGCAGCAGCTATAGATCTGGAAAATGTTCGATTCCTGAATAATCCTCCATCAGAACACGTTCTCTCGCGGATCATATGTTTAGCGCCCCGAATTAGAGATAGCAGTGAATCCTCTTCAGGTTGTACTTCTACAGTTTGGCCTGTGTCTTCTGAAATGTTGCACTGGGCAACTGAACCCGTTGAAGACAGTAATATGCCGGTTTTCGATACCACTGTTTGCTTCTGACGTTGTACATTTGCATTAGGTTGTTGTTGCTTCATCTGCACTTGTTTTGGGCCTTGTTCTTGCAGCCACTGTGGCGGTTGGTCTTCTGAAACATCACTCTGGGCTATCGGAGATGAGGCAGACGCTAATATGCTGATTTTTGACAGTGGTGGTTGCTCTTGCTGTGTGAAGTTTTCCTTGGTTTTTGGTTGCTGTATCTTCTGTACTTGTTTTTGGTATTGTTCTTGCAACAATTGTTGTGTTTGGTTTTGCCCACGTTGTACTGGCTGAGATATCAGAGGATGGTCTTCCACAGGGGGATACTGCACTTCATCTTCTTCATGCTTCAATTCCTCTTTAATTGCCTGGATTTCTATGTGGGTGTCATATTGCCGATCTTTGTAGTCTTGAGTCATGACTTCCGAGATAGAACCATATTTCAAATGTGACGGACTGCAGTCTTGTTGATCCAGGCCCACTTCTTGATCACCTTGTTCATGACGTTGTCTAGGTTGTAGCCCGTGCACTTTTTCTTGGCACTGCCCAGGAAAGATATCGCTTTCCATCGATCTCATTGTGGTGGGGTCAGTCCTTCCTGTGTCCAGAGATGTTGCCGCACTATTAGCCTCAGTTTCACGAGGTTCAGCTATGTCCTCAATTTTTCTTTGTAGATTTTGTTGCATCAGTTCCATTTCTTGCACGAAAAACCGTTTAAGACAACCTGTCTGGGATTCCACAGTGTTGGAGACAAATTTGGTAAGGATCTCGAAATGCCGACCAAATTCTTCTTTCATTGTCGTTTGTTTTCTGTCAATCTCTTCCAACAGAAATGTCTGCTTTTCTTGAATCATATTCTGGAAGTGCTGTGAATGCATTTGTAGACACTGCTTCATGTCAGACATTTCCTGGTCTATCTTTTGTGTCTTTTGTTGTAAGAGAGATTCAGCTGCTGCCCAGTCGCTGTTGGTGTGGCTAACTGGAATCTGTATGGGGTGTTAAAAAAAACAAACATGGAGTATTGTAAAGAATGCATGTTTGGAAAAATCGATTCATTAACTGAACGATATCGAACAAATTAGAGTGTTAGTACAGTAAATATGGCCTTTGCCAGAAATAGATAATGAACATGAAAATGCTGTATTTCTGAATATCTGCATATCCTTTAACATAGTTTTCGGCTCAGTGCATTTCCTTGCCCTTTGGATATAAAATTGATAACACAGATAAAATAGATAAGCTAGTCAGGCTCATGGGATTTCATGATTTCCAGAAAACAGTGATCTTTAAAGACAGCTTTAAAACATATTTATTATCAAACCATCAGTACGGTATGTACTTAAGAATACCTCAGGTAGTTTCTGAGCAATCTTTAATTACTGAAGGTGGGCAAAATCTATGATCTGTTACACATCAGTACTAAATCACGTTTGACAGCATGGAGAGTTCTCATGATTTTGAGTATTCAGTCAAGTGCTAAAAGTAGACCGATCCGTTTTAAAGTCTAGAGAGACAGGCTTGCAACCCATTGCAGTGCTAGGCAAAAATGTGGACTGATTTTCAGAAAGCTGCAACCCAAAGTATGATCATATATTAAGAAATGGCATGCTGAAAAACATTGCAATGAATTTCAGAAATTGTGATGGCGTGTTTACAAGACTACCAACCTGCTGATCTTCAAGTTCAGATGTCTTCATATTGGCCTCAAGTTTCCAGATTGGTATGAATTCTTCTTTGGTCAGCCCCAAATCTTTTGCCTGAGTAAGCGCTTTGAGAAATTCCATGGTCCTGTTTAATAGAGAAAACAGCAAACGACGATGCACTGTGTTCAATATTGAAGTGCAGGGCATTTTTTTGTTTTGTTGTAGCGACCATAATAGAAGGCTCTTGAAAATAGAAGGAAAGAAATATGAAATATGGCAAAATTACATTCAGTTCAGCAGTAATTATGAGTTTAGTTCTGGTAAGATAATATCACTCGACATTCTGAATAATTTTATAGAAAATCTTTACTACCAAGAAGATCAACGGTCTCTCTGGTATAAAATAATAATGTAACAATGTCACAGTATCACCGTCCGAAATACAACTATGAAGGAACAACGAAGGTTTTCGCATTCAGCAAGATGGTTGCAGACTTTTCAAAAGCATTTATTTATTTATAATTATATTATTAAAAAAAAAGAAAAACTGACGCGATTTTTAACAAGATCTACTGCCTCTCGTACATCTTGGTTTGCGTGAAATTTTGAAAGTGCCTTCCTTTCGACCTGCAGAAGGTCCTGTGGTGAATAGAAATGATGAAGTTGGACCTGATACTTTTTTTTTTTCACTGACACCTGCCCTCATGACGTCATCACTGGCCTGCGTTTGGTTGACATGCTGCATCATAATCGTGCACTGTGCAGGCAAGTTATTACATTTGGTCCCATGGTCCCTCTTTCTTATTCCCCTTCTGTGTCAGACATGCTGCAGCATAGACGTGCACTGTGAAAGCCTCCTATTACATACGTCTACTTTCTTTCATTCAATACCTATCAAAACACCCCTTCTCTGTAATCTCTCGGATGTGACGGACAGTGAGTTTGCCAATTCCAGGAAAGTACAGCGAATCTAGAGTCAGGCTGCGCCGAAAAGGAATTCTTCCATTGGGGGAAACTCTTTAACAGTAATTTCCGGATTGTACGGATTTCTTACCCTAAAACTTAACAACCAATTTTCTGAAATAACGGTTTGTTTGCTAGTATTATAATAATATTTATAATTATCCTGCACGAAAACTACATTTCGTGTCAAGCACATTGTAAATTATGTAATTTACTTTTATTTCTTGTAATGTCTTTAATAAAACATCACAGTTGTTTACTGGAGAGAGACTATATGTAAAATGTTTCTGACTTTATTTTCCTTGCTTGTCCTCTGTCACAAATCCCAGACTGGGAGATGTAATAAGTATGACAGGACAACAATCACGAACAAACAAGTTTAACACTTAACAGAACAACCCATCAGACTCACACATTTATTAAACATAATTATACATATAATAGCGCAATTACATACATTATATTATTGAAATGCACTGCCGTACAACGGCCTTATTCTCACACACACTCTCCCTCGGATCCACAATCCGGTAGTTACTCCTAAAGGCACTTCGGCCTCAGCCTCTCCCCTCAGGGTCTTAACAACACATTAGTAATTTACTGGCACCGCAGTCTCTCAATATCACCTTCCTATTATCATACACCTTAGCACTCCCCTAGCACCTCAGCAGGGCAATAACACATTATTATTTCCATAGCCATCAACATGGCAACAACATAATATCAGTTCACTGGCCTATCAACATGGCAACAATATAGTATCTCATTCACTCTCATATCTACGTCCCTGTCCGTGGCCTGACTGCCACGACTTTATGTGCCTCTACTGTCCTGCACTGACAGCCTCACTTCTGGCCTATGTGTGGCCTCCGGCCCTATGCTGGCCTATCACTTGTGCTCATCGAGGTGGCTCTTCGGCCCGTCCCCGACACCTACAAGAATAACATTACATTGGTATAATACCCTACCATTTCTATTCACTCCACCTCTCCTTACAACCCCTGAAGCGTACACACACTAGTTCACCTTCCACTCACCACACATCTTACGGTAACACACTTCCATCGGAATACACACTACTCACTCGCGCTACAAATCCATGAACTCACTTCCATCTATCGCTCGTGGCGCACATTGCTATATCCAATATCAAGGACTTCCACATTCCTCACATATACTTATTTACATCATGGTAATAGACGAATATAATATAATACATCAATCATAATAATCAATCAACGTTCTACATACCAGTCATAACTGGAAAGACTCTCACTAGTCTTCTCGACTGCTTCCCTTTATGTCCGCCCGATGGGCTTTTATTCACAGGTCCGATCCGTAGGACCTTCTAACTTGCAGTGATAGTAATCCAGCGCTTTCGCCTCATTCAGACTTCCCCACCACTCATACACGCACGCTTTTCCCACTTGTCTGCATGAGTTATTTTTACTCTTCCCCTTTCACGTCTTTTCCTATCCGTCTGTCGTGAGCTCTTCTTATTCTACACCCGCTCTGTAGCAATCCCCTTAATTGCAATCACTCCACTCGTGACATCATCCCCCACCCCAAAAAAATTAATGCAATTAATTTCAAATCGCATCAAGATGACTGTCAACGAGTGAGCGTGAGCAATACCTACACTAGAAAAATGACCCAGCAGTTCCCCTAGTATATAGAATACCGAAATCAGGGGAAAATATGGGGATCAATATGGCCTGCAATATGCATATATGTGTCACATCATGAATAGCTAACTAAACACAATATCTAATACAGAATCAAAAACCATTCAACCTATCAACCATTCTTCATATCATATTTATAATGTCAATATTTTAAAGTCGACTCATTCACACAGATCCTGTCAATGTTCCTGTCCTCCGATGTATAAGCTCCTGAAATCTTCCCCTAGGCTCGACTAAGGTAGTCGGCGATATGATTGCTGGTTCCTGGAATTGGTTGAATAACGAAGGTATACGGCTGCAAAGCCAATGCCCATCTAGACAAGCGTGGGCTGGACGAACGATTCTTCGACAAAAATGTCAGTGGCTTGTGGTCCGTCTGGATACAAAATTCTCGTCCCATGAGATAACGTCCTAGTTTCTGGACGGACCAGACAATGGCAAGACACTCACGCTCTATCACAGAATACTTTCTTTCTCTCTGCAATAACTTCCTACTGACATAACATACAGGATGGAGACATTCGTTCTTCTCCTGTAGAAGACAAGCGCCGACACCAGAGTCCGACGCATCCGTTCTGAGGATAAAATTAGATCGAAAATCGGGTAATATCAGAATGGGTGACATTCAGACGTCCACTGGACCTTATCGGGTTGTCCCTTCTTAGTAAGGTCAGTAAGAGAAGATGACAAGGAGGAAAAATTTGGAATGAACTTTCTGTAATAATTTAAAATTCCCACTAAGCTTCTGACTTGTTTCTTTGTTTTAGGGATTTGCAACCCTACTAACTTGTCAATTTTTGTTTCTTCAGGTCTCTGAACACCTCTACCCACAATATGTCCTAAGAATATTATCTCTGGACATGCCAAATCCATCTTTGCGGGTTTAGCAGTTAACCCAAAATGACGTAATCGTTGAAAAATTACTGTTAGTGTCTGAATATGATCAGACCATGTCGACGTATGGCATGCTATATCATCAAAGAATGACACGACATTAGGTATGTCTTTCAACACCAATCTCATTAATCGTGCAAACGTCGCTGGTGCGTTTACCAACCCAAATGGCATGACCTTAAATTGGAATAATCCAATGGGCGTTTGGAACGCCGTGTATTGTTTAGACTCCTCAGTAAGCGGGATTTCCCAATACCCTTTCGTCAAATCTATCTTGGAAAACCACGTGGACCCGGCCAATGAAGCTATTAATTCCTCCTGGAACGGGATAGGTTCCCTATCGCCTACCGTAATAGTGTTCAATCTTCGAAAATCAATACAGAACCGCACCGATCCATCAAGTTTTTTTCACGAGGACGATGGGTGATGAATACGGCGATGTTGATGGTTCTATCACATCTAACTTCAACATTGACTCAACTTCCTTTATGACTCTATCTCTCGAAGAAAACGGCAACGGATACGGTCTAAGAAATACTGGCTTATCCGAAGTCAACTTTATTTGGTGCTCGATCACTGTAGTGCGACCCGGCAAATCCGTAACAACATCCGGAAATGACGCTAACAGGGTCTCAAGTTCCCTACTCCTTGAACTCGTAAGGTCAGGGTTAATTTTTACGTCCCTGTAACCTTGTGTCGGAGTTAACTCCGGCAATTGAATTTGTAACTCCCCCTGCGCCTCGGTGTCGCTTACGTCACAGTCCAACTGGTCTACGACCCCCGTACAAGCGGTAGAGAAGACAGTCTCCTTTGGTCTTGTCTGTGCACACAGATACTGTGGTCTCTCATAAAATCTCTGTAGCATATTAACATGGAAAACCTTACTCGCTCCATCAATGTGGATAGCGTAATCTACCTTTGAAACAACTCGCTCAATAACATAAGGGCCTTTCCATGTCATCAATAACTTATTATGGTCCGTAGGTAACAACAACAGAACCTTGTCTCCTGGCTTAAAAATTCTCAGTTTGGACCCTCTATCTTTATAGTCTTTTGCTCTTTTCGAAGCGATACCAGAAGCTTCTTGTGCTATAGTGCGCGCTGAAGATAGTCTTTCTCTTAAATCAACAAGGTACTGAAACACCGAAATCTGCTCATCGTCTCCCGATGATGGCGACGTCATCATGTCCCGAAGAACATCAGTTGGGCCCCTAGGACTACGACCGTACATCATTTCGAACGGCGAGAATCCCGTTGACTCCTGCCGTACCTCTCTGTACGCGAATAACACTGCAGGGATATATCTATCCCAATCTTTAGGGCGATCAGCAGCTACCTTACGCAGCATCGACTTTAACGTCGAGTTCAATCTCTCGCACATGCCATTAGCCTGCGGATGATAAGGGGTGGTAGTGATGGGTTGTATACTGAATAAGCGGAACAATTCCTTCATCATCTGCGACGTAAATTGCGCGCCCCTATCAGACAGAATTTGCTCTGGTATTCCTACCCTAGCGAAAATTGCAAACAACGCTTCCGCGACTGCCTCAGACGTTATGGTCCGCAGAGGAACCGCCTCTGGCCATCTCGTAGCATTACATATGACCGTTAAGAAAAATCGATTCCCCCTATCGGTCGCTGGGTGAATGGGGCCAACAAGGTCTATCGAGACCTTTTTAAACGGTTCCGAGACCGTGGGGATCTTCTGAAGAGGGGCCTGGGGTGTACGACCCTTATGCGTCGTCTTTTGGCACGCACTGCACGTCTTACAATAGACCTGCACATCTCTGTGGATCGATGGCCAGTAAAAATTTTTAAGAACCCTTTCTTTGGTTCTAGCTATCCCCATATGACCCGCTAATGGGACATCATGTGCCAAATGCAATACTGTTGCGATCAGCAACGCTGGCACAACGACCTGCTTTAAAATGGAGGATACCGTTACATACTTACGGAACAGAATGCCCGCCTGAACAATAAAGGAGGACGACCCGTTCTTATATCTCCTCGTTTTCTCGGTTCGCGCTTCCCCAAAACATGGGTTTAATGATGGGTCCTCCCTTTGTAATCTCGCCAAGCGCTCCGGCGTGATATCTAGGTTGACCGCTGGCGTAGCCAAAGGTCTAATCTTATCTTTATCAGCTACCCGTCGACGTGTTTCGACCGCGGCGCAAAAGTCAATACCTTTTGATTGCGACCATGCTTGCACGTTCTCATCGGAAGGGGAAACTACCCGTGATACATTCCCAATGATGAGCTGGGCGCCTGGAAAACAACCAACGACTGCTTCGACTTCCCCGCTAAGGAAAGGTGTATCTATCATTATTCTTGCCATGGGTAATTTCTCAATGGCCCCCGAAAATTGGATGCACGGGACAGTCTCACCTGTAAGCTGTGAATCCCGAATGCAGTCTCTATGCACTCCCACAACGGTAGATCCCGTATCTCGTAAAACCGAGACCGGTTCGTCCCCAACAAACCCCGGATAAACCCTAAGAGCACCTCCTGTATGACATGAATTTATAACGGGGATCTTTCTCCCACAAGGTAAAACACCGGAAGATAATAACTTCTCACAACTGGGACACTTAGAATACTGTCCGCCTCCGTTGTCCGATGTAACACACGCAGCCGCATGGTGAAATTTATTTGGGGAACATGGACTGGAGCTACTGTCCACGTTCGCCGCTATCCTACCTGCAGGGCAGTTCACGCTGATGTGATCTGCTCTTCCGCAGTTCCAACACTTCGCGGCCCTACACTCGCGCGAAAAGTGACCCACGCGTCCGCAAGTCCAACACTCCGCTCCCTGTGCTGCTCTAGGCCTGGGTCCCCGTGACCCCTCGCGACCGGAACTAGAGTCCCTATGCCGCCGGTCATCGGCAAAGGTCACAAATCGCCCCCGGCCATTACCGCGACCTAGCCCTCCTGCTCGGTCAAACTTACCGGATCCATATGCCGGTGATTGGTGATAGCCCCTACGCTGCCCCTGGGCTTGCCCGCTATAGGCACCACGCTGACGCGACCTGTCCCCAAGTCCTGCCGGCGACCCCTCGACAACGGCGACGTACCCAGCATCTTGGACGTACGCCCTGGCGACTGGTTTGGACGGATGCGCCGTACGGTATGCCTCCGCCAACTTAGACGCCTCCTGCACCGTCGCGGGTTCGTTCTCTTTCAGGAAAGCCACCAGATCTTTGTGGCACGACGCGTACAGCTGGTCACGGATCATTAAGTCTTTCAGTTTAGCAAAATCCGCGCCCACATGCGCCAAGTCTACCCAGTTCGCGAAATACTCCGTTAGTCTCGCGACGAAGGCAGCAAAGTCCTCCCTGGTATCTGCACGTGCTCGCCTAAACTGCTCCCGGAAATATTCCTCGGTACGCGCAAATCGGCGAAGCAGCAAAGCCTTCAGCTTATCGTAGTCTTGCACGTCTTCGCGCTGTAGCTCTTTAAAGTAGGTTAACGCTCGCCCCTGCAAAAGCGAGGCCAGGTACGTGGCCCATAATTCCTTATTTTCCCCCCATTGCAATTGTGCGTTCAGCTCGAACCTGTAAAGGAAGGCGTCTATGTCGTCCTTCCGGTCGTCGAACGTAGGGAGCTTAATCCTAACGCCACCTTTATTGGGCACCTGCCGCTCAACTGTTTCTGTTGGCGCACTCTTTTTGATTTCCAACTCCGCTATTCTTACTCGCGCGTCTGTCTCCCGCTCTTGAGCTTCTATCTCCTTTAACCTTATCTCCTGCTCCCGTTCTTGAGCTTCTATCTCCTTTAACTTAAACTCTCTTTCCTGTTCCTTATCCTTAGCCTCTCTTTCCTGTTGCTTATCCTTAGCCTCTCTTTCCTCTTCCTTATCCTTTTTTTCCTGTTCTCTATCCTTAGCACGCTCATCGCGCATTTCTGCCTGCTGTTCTTTAATCCAGCCGCGTAGCTCTTCTCCCTCCAGGCCAAGTTCCTTACCCAACTTCATTAGTTGTTGGAGTTCCGCCATTTCATAGATTTATGGTTATGGTATCTATTATAAGACGACCAACCTGTCGGTATGATCACTAACGACACGACCAGAGACCTGAGATCACACCAGATATAACAATACCCAATTGTCCCAAATACAATTCAGAAATTTACCTTTACAGCACAACTAATTCTATATCTATAAAATGTACTGCACTATTAATTATAAAAAGACTAGAAAAGACAAGAATAGGGAAATTTAGTAGAAAGACCACAAGGACGTCAAGGACAACGAACCAGACTAGGACAAGGCTTCTACAAAAAAAAACTATAATGGAAAAAAATGCAACCTACTACGCCGATTACACTACACGGTACAACAAGAACAGAGTCTGAAAAAAAAGAACGTATCTACAGATAGGGAGGAGAAGGACAAGAGAAACGTCTTCCTAAAACAACGAGGAAGATAGAACGCTACACTCTAAACAAAAATACAGGTCCCTACAGAACTGTTCACTGTGATGAACGCGGTTCCTAGATTAGCCCACCTCCCGAAGAGGACAAACTACGCTCACCATAGCAAACCCGCGCCACCGCCCGTATAATCAATTACAACGAAAACAGAAAAACAGCGGAAAAAGACAGAAGAACAGACAGCCCTCAATCCAGGGTACAAAATTTCAGTTTCACTTAACTTTCAGCCTTATGAGTTTAAGTCCTCCCCTTAATCGGAGCTCTGGCCGCCTGACTCCTCAGGCTGGCACACACACTCTGCAGAAATTTAAGTACACATTAATACATATTCATCAAAATACATGCATCAATACATATTATTATTCATAAACATACATAAATCATACCATCATGAAATTTCCATTCATCCCACGAACAAAGACTACAGCACGAATTCCTAGCACAACAGAAAAACAACTAGATATAACGAATACACAATGTCAAAATGACCACAGGTAAACAGGACGAGCCCCCAGTGTCACAACGGACGAGCCCCCAGTGTCACAAATCCCAGACTGGGAGATGTAATAAGTATGACAGGACAACAATCACGAACAAACAAGTTTAACACTTAACAGAACAACCCATCAGACTCACACATTTATTAAACATAATTATACATATAATAGCGCAATTACATACATTATATTATTGAAATGCACTGCCGTACAACGGCCTTATTCTCACACACACTCTCCCTCGGATCCATAATCCGGTAGTTACTCCTAAAGGCACTTCGGCCTCAGCCTCTCCCCTCAGGGTCTTAACAACACATTAGTAATTTACTGGCACCGCAGTCTCTCAATATCACCTTCCTATTATCATACACCTTAGCACTCCCCTAGCACCTCAGCAGGGCAATAACACATTATTATTTCCATAGCCATCAACATGGCAACAACATAATATCAGTTCACTAGCCTATCAACATGGCAACAATATAGTATCTCATTCACTCTCATATCTACGTCCCTGTCCGTGGCCTGACTGCCACGACTTTATGTGCCTCTACTGTCCTGCACTGACAGCCTCACTTCTGGCCTATGTGTGGCCTCCGGCCCTATGCTGGCCTATCACTTGTGCTCATCGAGGTGGCTCTTCGGCCCGTCCCCGACACCTACAAGAATAACATTACATTGGTATAATACCCTACCATTTCTATTCACTCCACCTCTCCTTACAACCCCTGAAGCGTACACACACTAGTTCACCTTCCACTCACCACACATCTTACGGTAACACACTTCCATCGGAATACACACTACTCACTCGCGCTACAAATCCATGAACTCACTTCCATCTATCGCTCGTGGCGCACATTGCTATATCCAATATCAAGGACTTCCACATTCCTCACATATACTTATTTACATCATGGTAATAGACGAATATAATATAATACATCAATCATAATAATCAATCAACGTTCTACATACCAGTCATAACTGGAAAGACTCTCACTAGTCTTCTCGACTGCTTCCCTTTATGTCCGCCCGATGGGCTTTTATTCACAGGTCCGATCCGTAGGACCTTCTAACTTGCAGTGATAGTAATCCAGCGCTTTCGCCTCATTCAGACTTCCCCACCACTCATACACGCACGCTTTTCCCACTTGTCTGCATGAGTTATTTTTACTCTTCCCCTTTCACGTCTTTTCCTATCCGTCTGTCGTGAGCTCTTCTTATTCTACACCCGCTCTGTAGCAATCCCCTTAATTGCAATCAATCCACTCGTGACATCCTCAACATTGTCTTCATTTTTGTAGAACTATAAAATCTCTCTCTCTTCAGCCTCCTCCCTTGTTTTCTGTGCATTTCCTTGCTGCTTTAGATGTCCAGCATCCTATCTATATGTGAGATCCCCCCCCCCTCCCTCCCAACCGTGTTTTCTGTGCATTTCCTTGCTGCTTTAGATGTCCAGCATCCTATCTATATGTGAGATCCCCCCCCCTCCCTCCCAACCGTGTTTTCTGTGCATTTCCTTGCTGCTTTAGATGTCCAGCATCCTATCTATATGTGAGATCCCCCCTCTCCCCCTCCCAACCGTGTTTTCTGTGCATTTCCTTGCTGCTTTAGATGTCCAGCATCCTATCTATATGTGAGATCCCCCCTCTCCCCCTCCCAACCGTATTTTCTGTGCATTTCCTCGCTGCTTTAGATGTCCAGCATCCTATCTATATGTGAGATCCCCCCCCCTCCCTCCCAACCGTGTTTTCTGTGCATTTCCTTGCTGCTTTAGATGTCCAGCATCCTATCTATATGTGAGATCCCCCCCCCCCTCCCAACCGTGTTTTCTGTGCATTTCCTTGCTGCTTTAGATATCCAGCATCCTATCTATATGTGAGATCCCCCCCCCCCTCCCAACCGTGTTTTCTGTGCATTTCCTTGCTGCTTTAGATGTCCAGCATCCTATCTATATGTGAGATCCCCCCCCCCTCTCCCAACCGTGTTTTCTGTGCATTTCCTTGCTGCTTTAGATGTCCAGCATCCTATCTATATGTGAGATCCCCCCCCCCCCCAACCGTGTTTTCTGTGCATTTTCTTGCTGCTTTAGATGTCCAGCATCCTATCTATATGTGAGATCCCCCCCCCTCCCTCCCAACCGTGTTTTCTGTGCATTTCCTTGCTGCTTTAGATGTCCAGCATCCTATCTATATGTGAGATCCCCCCCCCCTCCCTCCCAACCGTGTTTTCTGTGCATTTCCTTGCTGCTTTAGATGTCCAGCATCCTATCTATATGTGAGATCCCCCCCCCCTCCCTCCCAACCGTGTTTTCTGTGCATTTCCTTGCTGCTTTAGATGTCCAGCATCCTATCTATATGTGAGATCCCCCCTCTCCCCCTCCCTCCCAACCGTGTTTTCTGTGCATTTCCTTGCTGCTTTAGATGTCCAGCATCCTATCTATATGTGAGATCCCCCCTCTCCCCCTCCCAACCGTGTTTTCTGTGCATTTCCTTGCTGCTTTAGATGTCCAGCATCCTATCTATATGTGAGATCCCCCCCCCCTCCCTCCCAACCGTGTTTTCTGTGCATTTCCTTGCTGCTTTAGATGTCCAGCATCCTATCTATATGTGAGATCCCCCCTGTCATGATTCAGATGTTGTTAAAACTCACGCAGAGAGTGAGTTGTTGTTGTTTACCAGGGCCATGAGAAATTGGCTGGTGGCGTTGAACGGCCCTCGCGAATTATAGTTGGTGAGTAAATAAATGTAAAGTTAAACTGTTAGATGCACGCTTGTCGGTTTTAATGTTCGTGATTAATAAGTAATGGAGTAGGGGTGAAACAAGGTGGGGCTAGTTGATATTGTTAAGTATGACTAGACAAGTTTTTGCACGTTAACTGGCTGGTAGAATAGTGCAGACGTATTACTACAATTAAAATGGTGGGAGGTTTCGACCTATGAGATAGCTGAACTAATTGGGCCAGCGGACTAGCACGCTGGGTAGTTAGATAGTATAAGACATCGTGTAACGTTCAGATTTGGTGAATACAGGCGGGCAGAAGCATCGTGTCGTGGAGTATCTCCGGTTGACCAGTACCTGAACTGTGTGCTTTGAAGACGGGAAGTTCTTGCTGACGGACTGACTGAGCTCTAGAGGGAAAGGTCTGAGTGGGCTGACCTTTGAAAGCCCACGCTGCGCTATACTGGTGTTCGCGCCTACCAGTAGGCGTGAGCAATGGTAATATATCTTATTTGTTGAAGCATAATAGAGATCGGAGATAGAGAGAGAACTACAGCCTCATGGGAAGACTGGGGAAACCCCGGCTGGCACTCGACCACGAGTGTCCTGTGTCATAGATCTATTGCCATAGTGTGATTAGAATGATATAGCACATTGTTGATGAATTGAATAGTGATTGTGCATAAAATATAGTCTTTTGGCAACTGCTTAAATTACCTACAAGCCGGAGAGTGCTTCTGTAGGCTTTGAACGTACTGGGCTCTCCTAACATTTAAGCCCATATGATTTATGGAGGGTTTGCCTGGCGGCTGGCCAGTGGCGACTCAACTGTTACTTTGAATTGATATCTGGTTTCGTATAATATACCTATTTGCTATTGATTGCAGTACCTCCATAGTTACATGAATGTCATTGGTTAAGTTGTTAATTAGAGTTTTTTTTGGTTTGGATATATACCCCTATTGTCTTTTGTTTTGTTATTAATATTTATGTAGACTATGGCCTGACCGGCCTGACATATATACGCTCTGGTTATTTAATACTTTTCTTGTGTGGTTGTGTCCGAGTGTGAGTTAGCTGAATCTCGTGCAGTCGTAACATCCCCAAGACCCTAACTCTGCTCGTGACATCTGGAGGGGACACCCGGGTCATCTGGAGGAGACCCCACTGACATCTGAAGAGGACCCGTCACCCTCTGACATCTAGAGGACACTACTATCATCTGATGAGGACCCCGTAAACAGCTGCAGGTCTACCACTCTAGACTCCACTGTTATTTATGTAATTTTTGTAGTTTATAGTTTTGTATACTGCTATTTTTTTTTGTTTCTCCCCCACATGTCTGGCATGTCCTCTCGTCATTGATCCTGGGACCACTACGAGGGACTGACAGGTAGCATCAGGAAAAGACAAGACCAGCGCTGTGGACCAAAGGAAAGAGCCAGTCCATTTTGCCCAGTTAAGTGAACCATCTGTATTTGTCTCCGTTTGAGGGGTTCGTCGTTCCAGCTCCCCTACTTTTGACAGGCATTATTTTTTCTTTTCTGTTAGATTAGATAGGCGGGAGGTTGGAAGGGATCGAGACTCAGCATACCTCTTTTTGCCAGACTAGCAGATCTAGATGGCGTTTAAAACGGATAGGAGATTTGCTTTGCCTTGAATAGTTCTGTAGGGACCTGTTATTCGTATAGATTGTTAGCGTTCTATCTTCCTCGTATTTTAGGAAGACGTCTCTCCTGTTCTTTTTCTTACCTTTTTGTAGATAGTTTCAGGTTAGTCAGGTCTGTTGTCGTTTGTTCTTTCTGTTAGTCTCGTCTTACTCTCCATGTAATTCTTTTCCATTATAGTGTTGCATTATTATATTTTGTATTCATACTTGCTATATTATTGCCTGGGATAAATCACGTGTCTAGGGCACGTTGAGAGATAATCTGGATATTAGAGTTGTTAGGCTTGTATAGCCAAGGAAGTTAATATCGTGAATATTGATTTATTCCGATTTATAGCAGAGGGAACGCTGCTAGGAGTGTACGGAAAATACACTGGGAATATTACATTGGTATCGTTAGTTAACGACCAATCACGGAAGCAGTAGACTGACTGCTTGAGGATTACGAGAAATACGTGAAGGAGTTAAGTGATCACTGAGATAGCTCAACCACTACTTGGTTGACTAAGACGTACAGTTTGTTGTTGATTTCGTTAATTTCGTTCATACTGCAGGAACGAACACCCGCAGAGTGCAATTGATAAATTGCTTCAAGGGAGAATAAAGTTAGAGATTTTTCAGAAGTTGTCCTCGATTAGGACATTATTATATCGCATTATCGACCGATATCATGGCCGAACTACAGAAATATTTGGAACTAGCCCAATCATTTGGCATACCGGAAGCTCAGCGTGCTTCTTGGGTAGACCAGAAACTGAAAGAAGAACGAGAAGAAAAGGCCGCGGAGAGATTACGAGAAGAAAAGGCCGCGGAGAGATTACGAGAAGAAAAGGCCGCGGAGAGATTACGAGAAGAAAAGGCCGCGGAGATATTACGCCAAGAAAAGGCCGCGGAGATATTACGCCAAGAAAAGGCCGCGGAGATATTACGCCAAGAAAAGGCCGCGGAGATATTACGCCAAGAAAAAGCTGCGGAACGAGACGATAGAGCCGCGGAACGCGCGGAAAAACAGGCTCAAAGAGAGTACGAGCTCGCTTTGAAACAGTTAGAAGCGAAGCAAGCCCAACCTACCGGGGCTCCGGAAGTTACTTACAATAATAAAACGAAGCCTAAATTGCCAACCTTTAATGATAAGGTTGATCGTATTGATTCCTACCTACACCGCTTCGAACTCCATGCCGTTTGCGCGGGATGGCAGCGTAGTGAGTACACGTCATGCCTCGCCAATCTTTTGACAGGGAGAGCGTTGGAAGTTTTCCATAGCCTCACTATTGATGACGCTAGGGACTATGACATTCTAAAGACCGCGCTATTAAAGCGTTTCCAACATACGAAAGATGGATTTCATAAGCGTTTCCGCGATTGCAAGCCGGAGGCATCTGAGAATTTCTCTACTTACGTGGACCGCCTCCGCCACCTACTCAGCCGTTGGACTGAGTTGGCCGGTGTGGAAGAGGGAAACTACAAGAAACTATATGATTTGATAATTAAAGACCAAATATATATGTCCTGCCACACGGACCTGGTGGCGCATTTTAAGGAACAAGCCCCCAAAACTACCGTCGAGATAACATCGATAGCGGAACGGTATGCTGCGGCTCACCCTAATCGATCGTTAGCTAAAGCTAAAGTAAGCGAACCGTGTTACGCCGGCGCTGCTACTAAGACACCGGTACCGTCGAGACAATCAAGACAGCCCTTTCGACAGTCGCCGCAGGTTCGTCCACGGTCCGAGCCGCCGGTTAGCAGGAGGCAACCGAATCCCCATAAATTTTCTCGGGACTGGGAACCCCGATATACACGTCCTTTCCCTACCGGAGGACCGCGTAACAACTACTATCAAGCGCCCACATTTCCTTCTTATCGAGGTACACCTCGAAGGGATGATAATCCAGTCTACTGTTATAGATGTGGCGCCGGAGGCCACATTGCGCGACAATGCAGAGTTAGATTAGATGCGGCAAATGCATGCTCTGTAGCATTCACCGAAAACCGCGGTTACAGAACTAGGAATGCCGAAACCGTAGATAAAGTTATTCCAGTTATGTCCGCCCTCCACGAGCGAGGCGCGCTGACATTGTATGAGGGACGAGTAAACGCCATACGAGCATCCGTATTGCGAGATTCAGGCTGTACGACCGTCGGTGTACGTGAATCGCTGGTCCGTCCTGCACAACTCCTGGATCGCGATGCGACATGCATTACTTTTGGTGGTTCAGTTGAACATTTTCGTTTGGCGGAAATATATGTTGACACACCGTTTATAACTGGTGTTGTCACGGCCTGCGTGCTACCAAATCCGGTCGCCGACCTAATCATTGGGAATATTCCCCACTTAAAGGACGTCTCCGATTGCGAACTCGGGATTTGGGATGATAACGACATTGCGTGTGTCACGACAAGACAACAATCGCGTCGCCAGAGTGACGACACATTACGATCGCCTGTCGTCGATTTGGATGTAACCCCCGAGATTTTTCGTAACGGACAGCGCACAGATCCATCACTAAAGCCCCTCTTTGCTAAGATTCATCCGGACAACCCGGATACATCCAGGTTCTGCCTTAAAGACGACCTCCTATATCGCGTTTTTCGGGGAAAGCGCGAAACTATTTTGCAATTGGTCATACCGAGATCATTTCGCCGAGACATCATCCGCCTCGCGCACGACACGCCATTGGCGGGTCACCAAGGCAAAGCGAGAACAAAATCGAGAGTCCTGTCTCAGCTTTTTTAGCCCGGGGTTTACGGGGACATAAATAGCTATGTGTCGCGTTGCGATACATGCCAGAAAAGAACCCCCAAAGGAAAAACTTCGCGGGCACCTATACAAGAGATGCCGCCGGTTTCCACTCCATTTCAGCGAGTTGCCGTCGACATCGTCGGGCCATTACCGAAGTCGGATAAAGGCCATCGGTTTATTCTATCAGTAATCGATTATGCCACCCGTTGGCCTGAGGCTGTCCCTTTAAAGGAAATATCGGCCGATCACGTCGCCGAGGCATTGGTGACCATATTCACACGTGTCGGATTCCCGTCCGAATTATTGTCCGATAGAGGTCCGCAATTCACCTCTGACCTTTTCAGGAAAGTATTGGAACTCCCCCCTCTCCCCCTCCCTCCCAACCGTGTTTTCTGTGCATTTCCTTGCTGCTTTAGATGTCCAGCATCCTATCTATATGTGAGATCCCCCCCCCCCTCTCCCAACCGTGTTTTCTGTGCATTTCCTTGCTGCTTTAGATGTCCAGCATCCTATCTATATGTGAGATCCCCCCTCTCCCCCTCCCAACCGTGTTTTCTGTGCATTTCCTTGCTGCTTTAGATGTCCAGCATTCTATCTATATGTGATATCCCCCCTCTCCCCCTCCCAACCGTGTTTTCTATGCATTTCCTTGCTGCTTTAGATGTCCAGCATCCTATCTATATGTGAGATCCCCCCCCCTCTCCCAACCGTGTTTTCTGTGCATTTCCTTGCTGCTTTAGATGTCCAGCATCCTATCTATATGTGAGATCCCCCCCCCCCTCTCCCAACCGTGTTTTCTGTGCATTTCCTTGCTGCTTTAGATGTCCAGCATCCTATCTATATGTGAGATCCCCCCTCTCCCCCTCCCAACCGTGTTTTCTGTGCATTTCCTTGCTGCTTTAGATGTCCAGCATCCTATCTATATGTGAGATCCCCCCTCTCCCCCTCCCAACCGTGTTTTCTGTGCATTTCCTTGCTGCTTTAGATGTCCAGCATCCTATCTATATGTGAGATCCCCCCCCCCTCCCAACCGTGTTTTCTGTGCATTTCCTTGCTGCTTTAGATGTCCAGCATCCTATCTATATGTGAGATCCCCCCTCTCCCCCTCCCAACCGTGTTTTCTGTGCATTTCCTTGCTGCTTTAGATGTCCAGCATCCTATCTATATGTGAGATCCCCCCTCTCCCCCCCCCCCTCCCAACAGTGTTTTCTGTGCATTTCCTTGCTGCTTTAGATGTCCAGCATCCTATCTATATGTGAGATCCCCCCTCTCCCCCTCCCAACCGTGTTTTCTGTGCATTTCCTTGCTGCTTTAGATGTCCAGCATCCTATCTATATGTGAGATCCCCCCTCTCCCCCTCCCTCCCAACCGTGTTTTCTGTGCATTTCCTTGCTGCTTTAGATGTCCAGCATCCTATCTATATGTGAGATCCCCCCTCTCCCCCTCGGTCCCAACCGTGTTTTCTGTGCATTTCCTTGCTGCTTTAGATGTCCAGCATCCTATCTATATGTGAGATCACCCCCCCTCCATCCCAACCGTGTTTTCTGTGCATTTCCTTGCTGCTTTAGATGTCCAGCATCCTATATATATGTGAGATCCCCCCCCCCCTCCCAACCGTGTTTTCTGTGCATTTCCTTGCTGCTTTAGATGTCCAGCATCCTATCTACATGTGAGATCCCCCCTCTCCCCCTCCCAACCGTGTTTTCTGTGCATTTCCTTGCTGCTTTAGATGTCCAGCATCCTATCTATATGTGAGATCCCCCCTCTCCCCCTCCCTCCCAACCGTGTTTTCTGTGCATTTCCTTGCTGCTTTAGATGTCCAGCATCCTATCTATATGTGAGATCCCCCCTCTCCCCCTCCCAACCGTGTTTTCTGTGCATTTCCTTGCTGCTTTAGATGTCCGACATCCTATCTATATGTGAGATCCCCCCTCTCCCCCTCCCAAACGTGTTTTCTGTGCATTTCCTTGCTGCTTTAGATGTCCAGCATCCTATATATATGTGAGATCCCCCCCCCCTCCCAACCGTGTTTTCTGTGCATTTCCTTGCTGCTTTAGATGTCCAGCATCCTATCTATATGTGAGATCCCCCCCCCTCTCCCAACCGTGTTTTCTGTGCATTTCCTTGCTGCTTTAGATGTCCAGCATCCTATCTATATGTGAGATCCCCCCTCTCCCCCTCCCAACCGTGTTTTCTCTGCATTTCCTTGCTGCTTTAGATGTCCAGCATCCTATCTATATGTGAGATCCCCCCTCTCCCCCTCCCAACCGTGTTTTCTGTGCATTTCCTTGCTGCTTTAGATGTCCAGCATCCTATATATATGTGAGATCCCCCCCCCCCCTCTCCCAACCGTGTTTTCTGTGCATTTCCTTGCTGCTTTAGATGTTCAGCATCCTATCTATATGTGAGATCCCCCCTCTCCCCCTCCCTCCCAACCGTGTTTTCTGTGCATTTCCTTGCTGCTTTAGATGTCCAGCATCCTATCTATATGTGAGATCCCCCCTCTCCCCCTCCCAACCGTGTTTTCTGTGCATTTCCTTGCTGCTTTAGATGTCCAGCATCCTATCTATATGTGAGATCCCCCCCCCCCTCCCAACCGTGTTTTCTGTGCATTTCCTTGCTGCTTTAGATGTCCAGCATCCTATCTATATGTGAGATCCCCCCTCTCCCCCTCCCTCCCAACCGTGTTTTCTGTGCATTTCCTTGCTGCTTTAGATGTCCAGCATCCTATCTATATGTGAGATCCCCCCTCTCCCCCTCGGTCCCAACCGTGTTTTCTGTGCATTTCCTTGCTGCTTTAGATGTCCAGCATCCTATCTATATGTGAGATCCCCCCCCCTCCCTCCCAACCGTGTTTTCTGTGCATTTCCTTGCTGCTTTAGATGTCCAGCATCCTATCTATATGTGAGATCCCCCCTCTCCCCCTCCCAACCGTGTTTTCTGTGCATTTCCTTGCTGCTTTAGATGTCCAGCATCCTATCTATATGTGAGATCCCCCCTCTCCCCCTCCCTCCCAACCGTGTTTTCTGTGCATTTCCTTGCTGCTTTAGATGTCCAGCATCCTATCTATATGTGAGATCCCCCCTCTCCCCCTCCCAACCGTGTTTTCTGTGCATTTCCTTGCTGCTTTAGATATGCAGCATCCTATCTATATGTGAGATCCCCCCCCCTCCCAACCGTGTTTTCTGTGCATTTCCTTGCTGCTTTAGATGTCCAGCATCCTATCTATATGTGAGATCCCCCCTCTCCCCCTCCCTCCCAACCGTGTTTTCTGTGCATTTCCTTGCTGCTTTAGATGTCCAGCATCCTATCTATATGTGAGATCCCCCCTCTCCCCCTCCCAACCGTGTTTTCTGTGCATTTCCTTGCTGCTTTAGATGTCCAACATCCTATCTATATGTGAGATCCCCCCTCTCCCCCTCCCAAACGTGTTTTCTGTGCATTTCCTTGCTGCTTTAGATGTCCAGCATCCTATATATATGTGAGATCCCCCCCCCCCCTCCCAACCGTGTTTTCTGTGCATTTCCTTGCTGCTTTAGATGTCCAGCATCCTATCTATATGTGAGATCCCCCCCCCCCTCCCAACCGTGTTTTCTGTGCATTTCCTTGCTGCTTTAGATGTCCAGCATCCTATCTATATGTGAGATCCCCCCTCTCCCCTTCCCTCCCAACCGTGTTTTCTGTGCATTTCCTTGCTGCTTTAGATGTCCAGCATCCTATCTATATGTGAGATCCCCCCTCTCCCCCTCCCTCCCAACCGTGTTTTCTGTGCATTTCCTTGCTGCTTTAGATGTCCAGCATCCTATCTATATGTGAGATCCCCCCCCCCCTCTCCCAACCGTGTTTTCTGTGCATTTCCTTGCTGCTTTAGATGTCCAGCATCCTATCTATATGTGAGATCCCCCCTCTCCCCCTCCCAACCGTGTTTTCTCTGCATTTCCTTGCTGCTTTAGATGTCCAGCATCCTATCTATATGTGAGATCCCCCCTCTCCCCCTCCCAACCGTGTTTTCTGTGCATTTCCTTGCTGCTTTAGATGTCCAGCATCCTATATATATGTGAGATCCCCCCCCCCCTCTCCCAACCGTGTTTTCTGTGCATTTCCTTGCTGCTTTAGATGTTCAGCATCCTATCTATATGTGAGATCCCCCCTCTCCCCCTCCCTCCCAACCGTGTTTTCTGTGCATTTCCTTGCTGCTTTAGATGTCCAGCATCCTATCTATATGTGAGATCCCCCCTCTCCCCCTCCCAACCGTGTTTTCTGTGCATTTCCTTGCTGCTTTAGATGTCCAGCATCCTATCTATATGTGAGATCCCCCCCCCTCCCAACCGTGTTTTCTGTGCATTTCCTTGCTGCTTTAGATGTCCAGCATCCTATCTATATGTGAGATCCCCCCTCTCCCCCTCCCTCCCAACCGTGTTTTCTGTGCATTTCCTTGCTGCTTTAGATGTCCAGCATCCTATCTATATGTGAGATCCCCCCTCTCCCCCTCGGTCCCAACCGTGTTTTCTGTGCATTTCCTTGCTGCTTTAGATGTCCAGCATCCTATCTATATGTGAGATCCCCCCCCCTCCCTCCCAACCGTGTTTTCTGTGCATTTCCTTGCTGCTTTAGATGTCCAGCATCCTATCTATATGTGAGCTCCCCCCTCTCCCCCTCCCAACCGTGTTTTCTGTGCATTTCCTTGCTGCTTTAGATGTCCAGCATCCTATCTATATGTGAGATCCCCCCTCTCCCCCTCCCTCCCAACCGTGTTTTCTGTGCATTTCCTTGCTGCTTTAGATGTCCAGCATCCTATCTATATGTGAGATCCCCCCTCTCCCCCTCCCAACCGTGTTTTCTGTGCATTTCCTTGCTGCTTTAGATATCCAGCATCCTATCTATATGTGAGATCCCCCCCCCTCCCAACCGTGTTTTCTGTGCATTTCCTTGCTGCTTTAGATGTCCAGCATCCTATCTATATGTGAGATCCCCCCTCTCCCCCTCCCTCCCAACCGTGTTTTCTGTGCATTTCCTTGCTGCTTTAGATGTCCAGCATCCTATCTATATGTGAGATCCCCCCTCTCCCCCTCCCAACCGTGTTTTCTGTGCATTTCCTTGCTGCTTTAGATGTCCAACATCCTATCTATATGTGAGATCCCCCCTCTCCCCCTCCCAAACGTGTTTTCTGTGCATTTCCTTGCTGCTTTAGATGTCCAGCATCCTATATATATGTGAGATCCCCCCCCCCTCCCAACCGTGTTTTCTGTGCATTTCCTTGCTGCTTTAGATGTCCAGCATCCTATCTATATGTGAGATCCCCCCCCCCCTCCCAACCGTGTTTTCTGTGCATTTCCTTGCTGCTTTAGATGTCCAGCATCCTATCTATATGTGAGATCCCCCCCCCCCTCTCCCCCTCCCAACCGTGTTTTCTGTGCATTTCCTTGCTGCTTTAGATGTCCAGCAACCTATCTATATGTGAGATCCCCCCTCTCCCCCTCCCTCCCAACCGTGTTTTCTGTGCATTTCCTTGCTGCTTTAGATGTCCAGCATCCTATCTATATGTGAGATCCCCCTCCCCCTCTCCCAACCGTGTTTTCTGTGCATTTTCTTTCTGCTTTAGATGTCCAGCATCCTATCTATATGTGAGACCCCCCCCCTCCCTCCCAACCGTGTTTTCTGTGCATTTCCTTGCTGCTTTAGATGTCCAGCATCCTATCTATATGTGAGATCCCCCCTCTCCCCTCCCAACCGTGTTTTCTGTGCATTTCCTTGCTGCTTTAGATGTCCAGCATCCTATCTATATGTGAGATCCCCCCTCTCCCCCTCCCTCCCAACCGTGTTTTCTGTGCATTTCCTTGCTGCTTTAGATGTCCAGCATCCTATCTATATGTGAGATCCCCCCTCTCCCCTCCCTCCCAACCGTGTTTTCTGTGCATTTCCTTGCTGCTTTAGATGTCCAGCATCCTATGTGAGATCCCCCCCCCTCCCTCCCAACAGTGTTTTCTGTGCATTTCCTTGCTGCTTTAGATGTCCAGCATCCTATCTATATGTGAGATCCCCCCTCTCCCCCTCCCAACCGTGTTTTCTGTGCATTTCCTTGCTGCTTTAGATGTCCAGCATCCTATCTATATGTGAGATCCCCCCTCTCGCCCCCTCCCAACCGTGTTTTCTGTGCATTTCCTTGCTGCTTTAGATGTCCAGCATCCTATCTATATGTGAGATCCCCCCTCTCCCCCTCCCAACCGTGTTTTCTGTGCATTTCCTTGCTGCTTTAGATGTCCAGCATCCTATCTATATGTGAGATCCCCCCTCTCCCCCTCCCAACCGTGTTTTCTGTGCATTTCCTTGCTGCTTTAGATGTCCAGCATCCTATCTATATGTGAGATCCCCCCTCTCCCCCTCCCAACCGTGTTTTCTGTGCATTTCCTTGCTGCTTTAGATGTCCAGCATCCTATCTATATGTGAGATCCCCCCCCCCTCTCCCAACCGTGTTTTCTGTGCATTTCCTTGCTGCTTTAGATGTCCAGCATCCTATCTATATGTGAGATCCCCCCTCTCCCCCTCCCAACCGTGTTTTCTGTGCATTTCCTTGCTGCTTTAGATGTCCAGCATCCTATCTATATGTGAGATCCCCCCTCTCCCCCTCCCAACCGTGTTTTCTGTGCATTTCCTTGCTGCTTTAGATGTCCAGCATCCTATCTATATGTGAGATCCCCCCCCCCTCTCCCAACCGTGTTTTCTGTGCATTTCCTTGCTGCTTTAGATGTCCAGCATCCTATCTATATGTGAGATCCCCCCCCCCTCCCAACCGTGTTTTCTTTCCTTAAAAACAACTACACAACGATCAAAATAATTATGTTGCTGAGATTTTAAGTTCAGCTCAAGGAAAAGTGTTACATCATCCACTCTGTCAAACATAATACACTGGAGAAAATTTTTAAAAAATCTACCTAACCCTAATGGGTGTGAAAATGGCATTCTGAAGAAAACTTTGCATTTGTTATGACCAACCCGACTACTAAATAGGGTCCATTGTCACAGGGCTCTTTACAAGAGGCTGCAAAATAAGTGAATTCGTCGCCTAATTACATTCACACAACTGCAAAACACTACTATGCTTCGGCCTACGGAGTAAAACCTAGCTGTACGCATCCAACTGTACGGAATTTATTAAACCAAATTCGATTTTCCATCACTCACTCGATAATTCTTATACATAAACATCTGGTTACATAATACTGTCGACATAGGGGAGGAGTGGGCAAGCATGTTCTGCAACAACGTTCTGTTAACTCATACAACTGCCCAACACTACAATCATGCGACCTGCAAAGTAAAGTCTAATTTAAGGAAATCATTCAATCAGATTAGCAGTGCCTTTGCTCACTCGATAAGTGAACAGCCTAAATATTTGTTGTGTGCACCAGTATCACTGTCACACACAATATCCTCTACCAAACTGTCACGATTCGCCATCAAACACAGCTGTCTACAACACACATTACATGTAACAACAGTGTACAATAAACTAGTGCACGTAACATGTATTTACCCATACGGATACACGTATTGTGTTCATCCCTTCCATGAATCATATGAATAGACACGGGGGGGGGGGGGGGGGAGGCCTTGCCTCCTGGCAAGTACGCCACTTCCAGTCAGAGTACCTGCCATTTTTAAACTCGCATGACGAGATTCACTGTACTTGCCTGTAATTGGCGAACTCGCCGACGGACAAGACATGAAGCCTTAGGGCTGAATCAGACCAAAGTTGGTGTAGACACCACACTGGTGGCTCTCCACCTTATTATTATGTATCACACTAAAACACTAATCACTGCACACACTTACAAAGACAAAGAGAGAAAATACTGAGTGTGTTCACTGCCACTATTCCCTAACAACAGCCCTTTGAAAAAAATATGTTAGCGTTCTTGACGATGGCCATGATGATGGCACCTGCAACAATGAAGTTATTGCAGATGGTGATGGTGATGTACAACTATATCAATTGATATATGTATCTATCTATCTATCTATCTATCCATCCATCCATCCATCCATCCATCCATCCATCCATCCATCCATCCATCCATCCATCCATCCATCCATCTACATATCCATCCATCCATCCATCCATCCATCTACATATCCATCCATCCATCTGTCTATCTACACAGAGTGCCAGCTGGCCTACTTTTCACGATGGAGCACATGATGCCATTTTGATTGCATACAGTGCTCCAACTGTACAATTATGTCTATTCTAACATCAGACCATGCACATTGTTTCTACAAGCACAAGCCGCAGGGGCTCACTTGGTGGTGTTTTACAGCAATACAAATTGTTATAGTTTTCTAGTTGTACAAGGATATGCTTTTATTATCAGCGTTTTCTGAGAAACGGGCTAACCAAAAAATAGTTCGTCGGGACGCATTTCTTCCGGTCATAAATGAATGTGACTTGATAATTATTCTTTCATGTTAGGATGAAAATATGTCAAGGTCACAAAGGAAAACATCGGTGAGGGTCCACCATAAATAACAATATTCAAAGATTAATATTCTTCTTGAAATTTCATCTCATACAATATCCAAAACGAACAAAGACTACGCTAGGGGGATAAGAGCCCCTTTTCAAAATATATACATAGAAACAAACTAGGGGTTTTGAAGTTTAAACTCACTTTTACTGGACAGTAGGAGAAAAAAAAAGCGTGATTGTTTTGCCATTCTGGCCTTCAAGTGAATTAACAATTTTGCTCCATGGACCTTGGGACACAGCATTAAGTTAATGAATGTAATCCAGTTACATTCAACTGTCTGTCTATGACCTAACACGTCATATCCTTGCGAATAAATTTATTTGCAGCAATTAGGTAGATATAAGCTGCTGTACACAGAGTATTCATAATTGGCGACCTTAGTTCTTGTTTGTTCTTACTCCACTTTTCGAACATCTGAGAAATTCGACGTCAAACTTTTGCGGCTTGGGCATTGTGTTAAGGAGTTAGAATAAATCAGAACTGTGAAACACATTGATAAATGCCACAACGCATTTCAAACAAGTGTCCAAGTATGTATTAGTTATACCTCTTCTACGTGCTAAAAGGTTTTCAGTTGTTCTTTTTTTTTCAGAAAAGGGAGATGTACAGAACAAGCAAGAACTAAGATGGTGTATTTTGAAAACAGTTCCAAAACTTACGTTTATCCTGCTCCGGAAAAAACAGACCAAGAAATACAAAGAAATCACTCTGTGCTCTCTCACACGGCTAAACAGACAGTGACCGTATGGTGATAAAGCTTGCGGTTAACCGCGATATCTTACTATAATTGATCTAAAGGTTGAACATGTAAGCAGCTAAAACTTCGCGATTACGCCATCAAAAATTATGAAACTTGGTGGACTGCATCAATTTGTGACGATGAGTTACGTGGACACATTCATTTTGAACAAAAACCAGTCTTTACTATTATTTATATTAACAATTTTTGAGCCGCAAAAACACAGACGCATTTTTGCCGAGAAAACATGATCGGAAATGTCGTCCTTCACCTCTCTTTAAACACTGGTATTAGAAAATCAATATTATCACATCTGTGTATTTCTACATTAGTCATTGCATCGAATCCAAATGCTGCTTTTACGTTTAATATGGCCTATATCTAGAATATATATGGTTGGGCTTCCTACGAAGAATCTGGAACATTTATCTTGCGCGGATCTGGTAGTTAAAATAATGTGAGGAGCGAAATGCGTCAATGTGACCCCCCTTTTTTTTTGTTTTGTTTGTATTATCTGGGCGCATTGGTTCCTAACCGTTCCCACCATTGGGGGATTCTCAAGTTTTGATGGATTATTAACCCTTGCTTGGGAAATATCTGAAAAATACGGATGTTCACAGTAATTTGTATTGTGACCATTTTTTAAAACAAGAATTTCAAATTTGATTACACCATGACCATGTTTGTCCATGACCAGTGGTTTTGACCAGTAAGGCAACGCCCGTCGTGTTCATCGCGGCGTAAGTCATTATCTGTTACCAGCTCGTTTAGCTGTAAACCTGTCGTTCTCTTTCTTATCATTCTGATCTCTGAGCTGTGCAGCAGCTTTTTAGGTGTGGTGATGCAGTTGGGAGAAGATATGACGGAGTGTACTTAATGACATGTGTAGGTGGTGGGTGTGTAGTTAAGAAAGAAGAATAGGAGACGAAGGTGGCAGCAGCTGTGACAGTGAGAATTACGCCCCCACCCCCCCCCCTAGCTTTTTCAATTGTCATTTTTCTCTTTTCCCCCTCTCTCTCTCTTCCTTTTGTCTCTCTCTCTCTGTCTATCCATTGAATATCATTGCGCGTGAAACCTGTCAGAAATTTGGACAGACAGACAGCCCGATTGGATGACAGGCAGGTAGATAGATAGATAGATAGATAGACAGACAGACAGATAAATGGATGGATGGATGGATGGATGGATGGATGGGACGGGACGGGACGGGACGGGACGGGACGGGACGGGATGGGACGGGATGGGACGGGATGGGACGGGATGGGGTGGGATGGATGGATGGATGGATGGATGGGACGGGTGGGACGGGTGGGACGGGTGGGACGTGGGTGGATGGCGGGTGGGACGGGTGGGACGTGGGTGGATGGCGGGTGGGACGTGGGTGGATGGGTGGGTGGGTGGGTGGGATGGATGGGATGGATGGGAGGGATGGATGGGATGGATGGGAGGGATGGATGGGATGGATGGGATGGATGGGATGGATGGATGGGATGGATGGGATGGATGGGAGGGATGGGAGGGATGGATGGGATGGATGGGATGGATGGGATGGATGGATAGATAGATAGATAATTATTGTATCTTGTCTATACTAGAAAACAATTTAAGACACTAAATTTGTCATGCATTTATTGACTCTTTGAACAGCATCGCTTTTTAGTTTTGCTTGGAGAATAATACAATATGTGGAATGTGGGCATGAATGTATAAATCAAACAAGTACAAGCCATGAAATAATGCCAGATAGTGCTGACGTTAACAACAAAATGAATTCCATTGGAACAAAAGTAATGTTGGTACAATATAGTGCACTTTTGACGGCTAATAACTGGCTGCATTTTAATACTTCTCACAACGGCAACACTTCTGTAGATAGAAACAGGACAAATCGATAAGCAATGTATAAAAATATTACGTTAAGTACATATTCTGGAAGTCTCATGCATAAAAAGGAACAATCTACGTAAAAATGTGCAATCTCACACTGTGTGTTTCAGTTAGAGGGGTGCCTTTTACCTGGGGTTATTAGAACTTTCAAACTTAAGCAAATGTCATCAAACATCGTTTCTTTTTGTGTAAAAAATGTAACAGAATAAGGAGAAGAACATTAATAAAAAATGAATGTCCAAGGACATAAAAGGGACGTTGTGCGTAACAGGACATTTACGAGAGGATAGGTGCCTTTTTTCTTATAGGACGAAAGTATCCTTGGAGTATATATGCATTAATTTACATTGTGTGGTCAGGTCTTTGTTATACGCTAAGGTCTTTGTAAACATTCAAAGACATTTACAATGTCCATTCATGTCCTTGCAAATATTCAAAGAACTTTACAGTGTACATTCTGCTGGTCTTTGTAAATATTCAAAAAAATGTACGCCGTACACCCGGGTTTTTGTCAATATTCAAAGAAATTTACAGTGTACACTCAAGACTTGTAAATATCCACAGAAATTAACGCTGTACACTCAGGTTTTTATAATTATCCAAAAAAATTTACGTTGTACTCTCACGTACATATTTAAATACATTGTTTTGCATTGTGCACTCAGGTCTTTGTAAATATTCAAAGAAATTTACGTTTGATCTCTGTAAATTTGTAAATTAAAGTAATTTAGTCTTGTATCTTCCGGTCGGCCGGACCATTTACGAAAGATGCAAACCAGCTGGGCGGACGTTTTCGTTTATTTCGGTAAAACGTCTTTTGACTTCGTACCTGAAACTTCGGTGACACTAAAATGCCATTCAAACTGAAGGCAGTTTTTGCCAGTATATTTCTTCTCTTCAAGTTTCTGATACTTTATGTCTGGATATTGACCCCTGGAGGTCTGAAGACAGACCGGAGTAAGGAGTGGAAATTCTGCTTCAGGATTAGTCAGGCGAAAAGGTTCGGATACGCTATTCCATATCAGGGTGTATCTTCGTGATCCTATATTGTAAATATGCCCTTTACTTTCAAAAACCATTGGATATTTAGCAATATCAGCGTTGTCACCACCACTCACAAGAAAACTTACACTGAGGTTACACTGGGAGTCAAACCCCAAACGCAACCTGGCCTTACAAACTTTGGAAAATGTTTGGAATAATGGAGAGATGTACGTCTTGCCAGAGGCGCTGAATTGGTCGCTTTGAGGGATGCTGAATTTCACACCATCATTAGGCATGATTTTGGCTTGCAGATCCTTCTTGGACATGGGAGGTGCTGCTAAGTTGGATCTTGCCACGTTCGCATAGGTTTTGGTCGAGCAGGTTTGCTCCTGATGTGCTTCGTCCGGTTGCACCTGTGGCTGCTGAATCTGTAGTTGTTTTTGGATCCGTGCTTGTTGCGACTGCTGTTGTTGGTCATGCTGCTGTTCCTCTTTCCTTTGTTGCTGTGCTTGTGGTATCTGTTGGCACGGCATTTGAGCGTGTTGCTGTGCTTGCGGCGTCGGTTGGCATGGCAGTTTGAAGTGCTCCAGTGCTTGTGAGGTCTGTTGGTACAGCACGTGGACGTATTGCTGATACGATTCCTGGGGTGTCCCTGTGAACTGTGTCCCCATCTCTTGTCGGTGTTGTTGACTGAGAAGGTTCCTTGCCGTCAGAATATCAAAACCAGCGACTTCTTGCAGCGGCTGGTTATCTCGTTCTTGTTTCTTTTGATGTGTTGTCTGTTCATGTTTGACTTGTTGCTGTTCTGGTTGAAGTTGGTACCATCCGCGGCATGTTATGGCAGGAGTACTACCTTCCACAAAACCGTCGAGCTCGGAGCTGAGGTCAGAAGAAACATTTTCTCCCGTATCCGTGGTTGAACTGCGCACAACGCCATCTTCAGGGTCGTTTCGCCCATCAAGCTTTTTCACCAGGTCTTGCTGCAGCAGCTCCATTTCTTGGATAAAGAAATGTTTAAGGCAACTTGAATGGGACTCTACAGCATTGGTAACATGTTTGGTGAGCAGTTCAAAGTGGCAACTGAACTCCTCTCTCAATAGTTTTTGTTTCCTCTCGAGCTCATCCATCGCAATTGCCTGTTTCTCCTGTATCTGATTCTGCAGATGCTGTAGCTGTGTTTGTAGTTCATGTTTCATGTCAGACCTTGTCTGCTCTAGTCTTTGTATTTGTTGCTGCATGAGGGACTCCACTGTAGGTTTGCAAGCCTGAAGGTTCAGGTCACTGTTGAATGGGCTTGATGGACTCTGTAGAAGAATTACCAAAAAATCTTATTATTATTATGGTTTTGGCACATCATCGATCGGCTGTTGGAACCGCTTTTAAAACTAGAATTTGATCCTGTTGTTATGAAACCGTAATATTTTACATAGAACTGAACGCTGTGGCTGAGCAGTGCACACAACTCAGTATGGCTGAGCAATGCACACAACTCAGTATGGATGAGCATTGCACACAACCCAGTATGGCTGAGCAATGCACACAACTCAGTATGGCTGAGAAGTGCACACAACTCAGTATGTCTGAGAAGTGCACACAACTCAGTATGGATGAGCAGTGCACACAACTCAGTATGTTCTCTATGTGGCTGTGTAACTAGGTTACAGCCCTCTAAAAACAGCTTCAAAGGCAAGTTTTCTGAGGTTCCAACAATCGACTGACGATTTGCAACATAGAATGGCACGATAGACAGACTATAAAGCATATGGAATAAAATGAATAATACAGGTTTCAAAAGTCTGTATGTCAAAACATCTATATTGTTGTTGGGTTCAGGAATAAATTAATGTGAACTGGTAACATTTCCTAATAATTCCTTCAGAGTTTCGTGACACTGTTTTATAAGTGCTTTTCAAAATATAATTGACGAAATATCATAAAAACCACAGAAAAACTGTATGGTCGCAGCAGGGCTTCGCTACATACAACTTTTTCTTTTTGCCCAATTTTGACTTCAAAATATAATGCATGACGCGGTCAAATTCTACACAGATGGGGAGGAGATATAAAATTATAATCGTCATGGTCCCCTAAGAATGTCGTAACTAAAAAATCCGCAAAACGGTTGTTGTTAGGTTAGCGTAGTCTACTTATAAAGCCAAATAGAGAAAATACTGAGTTGAGGTCACTGTTCAGCTAGAGCTTTCTATCTAAATATAACATAAAAAATCTAACTCCTTATCATAATACTAAAGCCGCAAATGTCTAAAGACGAAATTCTCACCGCAAAGAGTGGGACTGGAACAAATAAGAACTTAGGTTGCCATAATTATGGGGACCCACCTGCACTCTGTGAAGTCGCGATTCCTTGGCTCTGGCTTCTTGAGTCCAAATTGGCAAGAATTCTTCTTTGGTCAAGCCCATTTGTCCTGCCTCTGCCATTGCTCTGAGAAAGTCCATCGTCTTTTTGGTGATAGGAAGGACCAATACTGAACACAGAAATTAAAACTAAAATCAACAGGAAAACGACAACAACAACAATAACAACAAAACAGAAGAGAACAGTTACGGGGTTATCATATTAAGCCGGCAACGTCACGGCCAGATGTTGCCAGCAAAATGTACACACAAGAAATAACGGCAGAAGCTGTCTGTGTCTGACCAGTGGCCGTATGCATAATCAATGCGTAAACTAAAGTAAATACGTTGACTGGTGTTAACACGAGAAATTATATTCATTTCTTGCGTTAACACCAGTCAACGTACTTACTTTAGTTTACGCATTGATTATGCATACGGCCACAGGCTTAGTATGATAGGGTCTTCCCGGATTTTCTAAGAAAATACAGGAAATAATGCTGTGCACTTCTTGTCTGCCAGCAGCTGTCTGTACCGTTGTTCAATAGCGTTGAATTCATGTCGAAGCCTAAAAACTTTTTTTTTGTTTTGTTGCAATAATGAATGCTCGACGTATTCGTCAATACAGGTGAGTTCGGCCACGATCGTCTCTTTTTCGAGAGGCGGAGTGGCCGAACGGTTAAGCGATCTGTTTTCTTCTTGGCAAGGCGACGGGTGCCGTAGCAGAGGTCGCGGGTTCCAGTCCCATCTTGATCATTTTTCTTTCTTCCTTCTTTCACTCCCGCTTTGCTTTCCCGAGCACTAACTAGGCACTACAACCTTCGTCCGCCTAATACTTATTTTCTCTTGACGTATTCGTGTCGCCTGCTTATCTCGATCTTTTTAAATTGCGTCGGAGGCGAAATGTGATGCTGTAGTTACGCGAACTTAGTCAAAACATGACAAAAAGAAAAACTTGTATGTAGCAAAGCCTCACGTAAGCAGGGGCGAGGCTTCCTCATAATCAAATAATCAGTGATTACCCTTCGAATATTAATTCTAGAATTACTGTGCTTTCCAGATCGAGCCCAACTCCAAGTCCATTTAGTCAGTTCAGCATTCTATTCTCCGTTGCTATTTTGGGTTTGTTGTTATAGTCTAACACCCCTCACCGAAAAGCATCTTTGTAGGGACTTACACCATAATGAACTGGTCCAAAACCAGTGATTAACAAAGACGAAGAAGACTTGACTACACCCAGAAGCGAGCTTGAGCATAGCCTGTTTTCTTCAAAGCGGCGCCGCAGACAGCAAAATAGTGGGGGGAAAAAATAGGTTTAAAATCAAGGTTTGACCCGATTTTACGTACTTATGCAGGTTTTTCACTATGCGGTCGTTTTCATCCCAATCGAAAGGTAAAGAGTAGAGTGAAAGAGTTTGTGTTGATCTTTTTGTTTTTGTTTGTTTGAGGTAATCTAAGAATAATTTACTCTACGCACAGCAAGAGCTATCAAAGAATAATAGTTATTATAGTCTAGATCTAGACATAACTGTGATCAAAATCAGCCGAACATATTAAGGACATCAATTCACTTGATAGGTCGCTCGAACCTAAACCGCAACGGCAGATAGCCACTTCTCCGAAATCGCTACACATTGTTGTGTCACAGAGACGCCATTTAAGCACTTTCTACCATAATGTTAATGGGTCCTTTCCGAGAAACTTTATGAGATGGTAGAATAACAAAATCTCTGGCTATGAATATGACAATGAAAGCATGCTGTTCAAATTATATTTTTAAAAATGGGTGAAAAATATGCGTTTATAAGTCTGTTAGTATGAATGAATAGTTTTTCAGATTAGTTTGGCTTGTAAATTGCTGAATTCCTGTCCTGTTGACAAGAATAGTCCGCCCTTCAGATTTTTGCAGTGCCTAGCAACCGTTTCATTGTTTTAGTCGCTGCATTTATAATTATGTACATAATTATGATGCAGCGATACGTCCTATTATGAGGATCTTACTAGCTTAAATTCTGATTACCCTCTGCAGAGGACCACGCTTCACCCCTGCACGTAAGAAATAATACCAAAACGATACAATCAAAAGTGTTTTTTTAATTATTATTTCTTACACAAGGCTTTGCTAGAACACCCCTTTTCATTTTGCCATATTTTGACTTTGATTTAAGCCTTGCTGCGACCCAACAGTTTTTCTGCGGTTTTTATAATCTACAGTGGCCTTAGTTCACCTGCACACTTCCCCAATGCATCAGGATAAAGAAAGAAACACAATTAATGCACGTCAAAAGGTCTTGGCAGTCTCTTCGGCCTTGAAAACGGAATGGTAAAACGAGAAAGGAAGACACGATTTCTCATAGTTGCCTTTTTAGAGAGAAAGATGAAATAAACGTAAGCTACACAAAAATCTTGACATAATTATGTGAGTTTATCTGGCGAAATCGGGTCTAAAGTGATTTTTTTTATAAATCTTCAAAATATCAAAATAAAATAATTCTAAGACGATTTCAAGCAAAATATTTTGACTCAAAGGAGCAAAATGGCTAATCTTCAATTTTATAAGCAAATCTCAATTTCCATAGCAATTCCCGCCCCCCCCCCCTTGTGTGTGTGTATTTGGGGGCGGGGGGCTCAGGAATTTGGTCTTTCACCTTAAACCCGATTTCGCCAGGTCCACTCACATAAAAACGGTAAGTGAAAAATGATGTTAAAATCGGGCAAAAAGAAAACGTATGTTGCGAAATCCTGCCTGAGAAATAAAACCCAAACGATACAAAGCAAACTAAAGAGAAGACAGAAAATGTTCGAATTTTCGGCTTTCGCCTTTATCAAGAAAAAAAATAATGGAACAGAGAAAACAATTGAACAATAAAATGAATGCGCTGTCCAACAGCAACTCCGACTTGGTCAAAGATCAATTCTTAATTTTAATTGTATACCCGGGACTGGCCGATCTTAATGCAGCATTAACACATTGTTTGCCATGTCAACAGGCGGGAGAGCTCAATCTCAGACGGCCGCTGTATCGGTAAAGTGAAAGTGAAAGCGAAAAAGAAGTTTAACCACCACATATACTACGGGGCATTTGAAAATTGTCTTTTATCCAATTTAATATCAAAATTATAAAGATGTTTTTTGACACCCCGTGGGCCTATTATATCCGACATGATACATGAAAGAGTGCAATACTGAAATAGTAAAGTGACTTACGTCTGTCTTGATTTACTTTGGCAGGCTCGGAGTAGAAATTATTCCTTCCACTTGGTTAGTGTAGACATGGCAGAAATTATTCCTCTCACTTGCTTTCAAAAGATCGAGACATATACATATAACAATTAGCTGTGCGCTGGGCGGATTTCTAGTCATAATTTATAATAACTGTTCTGAGAAGAGTGGCCCAGGATTGGCTGTTAACCCGCTTAAGTGTGTAACATGTGATGCACACAGCAGTAACAGATGTTATCTGAAACTGACTGATAGTCAGATAATACTGGTCAGTCATCCTCAAGTTGTTGGACTATAAAGCCCCGACTTTGAGTGCTCTAATATCGCAGTGGTCCACTGGAACATAATATTCTTTACTATGACAATGAAACCGTAGAAGCCCGTTTTTCATCAGTGTGTAGTGTTCTTGAAGTTTCGCTATTTAGATCTATGCTAGAAAATGTTCGTTACTTAGATCTACCGTAGGAGTAGGAGTCGGTTTGTTGTGAATAAGAGAACCCGGACGGGGAGACGCGGGAAGGAAGAATTAGCCCTTACAACTGCCTTTAGCCAATGAAATCGGCTGTTTCCACAGCCATTGAAATCAATTTTCCAGAAATTGTTGGCGTTTCTAGGTCAGTGCAACCTCCAATTACTAAATTTAAAAGATTTTCTTCCATAGCTAAAAAAAAAAACAAACCAGCACAATCATTTCCACATAGGAAAGTTGCAACAATCACAACAACAACAACAACAAAAAAACGCTTATTTCTTGTGCATTTTATAGTATCGTTTCTGTATTATTTCTTACGAAAGGCTTTGCAAAATACAACCTGTTCTTTTTTTTTTTTCACATTTGGACTATTATATAACGTGCATTCTTTTCTTTTGTGAATGATCTAAGGCCAGCTACATGTCACGATACATCTGGGTATAATGCGATTGATTAATTTAATTACAGCCCATTCCTACACCAGAGCGAATTTGAAAGTCGTCTTTGAAAGAGTGTGGTGGGTCTCCGACGTCGCGAGAACACGGCAGTGCCATATTATTCAAGCATACCCAAGGAAGAGGACAGCGTTATTGCTGGTTAGTTGACACAGTGACTTGACTGTGCAGCGTGTTCCCTTATGAGGGTTAAAATAAACTCGTCGTTGTTTCTTCTGCTGCCGGTGTGACATCCTGGAATATCCCCCATCCTATTTTAACCCCCCTGATAATCTAGGATATCCTAGAACATCCCCCTCTATTCTAAAGTATCCCCCAGCTCGATTTCACCGTCTTTAGCAGTGGTTCTTAACCCTTTTCGGGCAATTGCCCCACAGACTCCAAATTTTCTTTCATCGCCCACTTTTTCCCCTATTTCCCAGGGAAAAAAGACAACAAACATGTTGATGATACAATATAAAGCAGAAACCATTCTTTGTCAAATGCACTAAACAAAAAAAAACTCTTTTCTGTTCATCAAACCCATCTAAGCAAGATGTAGAAGAAGTCAATGACTGTTATGTATTTGCAGAATATCCAGGGGATATTTTGAAATATCAGGGGGGATAGATTTTGGAGGGGATAATCTGGGATACCACACCGGCGGTGACAGTAGGTGACGTAGAAGGACAATTGCCCCGATCGATAAGACGGGGACGCAAGACCCTAAAATAGAGACAATCTATCTAGGACAAGGGCCAACTAGACAGCCAGTGCCTCGCCAGGTACATGCAGTTCTTTTGGCTTTAAGCTGCGACCTTTTCCTTTTAATTGCCGGCTAAAAAAGCTTTTATATGAGAAGAAGTACTGATACGTAGGAAACTGTTGGATCCCCGTTAAAAAGGAACTCAAAGACCTAAATGCAAAACCAAATAGAGGAAATACTGAATTGTGTTCACTACTCATCTATAGCTTTCTATGTAAAACTAGATGAGATATCCGGTATTATCCGGGATACATCTGGGAAACCACCGTTTTATCTCTCTCTCTCTCTCTTTGGTCTAGACAGCTTCCATATTCTTCAGTCTTACTACAGATTTCATGCGCACCCAGAGCACTACACACTAGTTGAGAAATTGCGCGCACGGAATTGTTCGCACATTATATCCTTTCCGGTCCGGTGGACTTACTACAGGGAGCAAAAACAAAGATCATGTATTTTACATTTTTACGACTTTTTATTTAAAAATACCAGAAACTTAAATCAACACAATCGGTCGATACAAAAGCGATTGAGCTGGATTAGTTGACACTTGAAAAAATTAATTTTATAATTTTTAAAACCGTTATTTAGGCTGTAGCGTCGAGGAGAAAAAAAAGCCAAACTTGCACCACAATGAATTACTCCCGCCACTTTTTTATTATTTTTTTATAATAAGATACCACGGTTTCCTAACAATAGCGTTTGAGTTTAGTGTTAACAAGGTTCCAATAGCCGACCAACGATATGTAAACTTGCATTCATGCTGTGGCTCACTATGAAATGCATCTGCATCAATCTTAACATTATCAAGGCTCTTCTTCTCTGCAAGGCTGCCGACGCCCTGATCTAGGAAAAACTATGTAGGGTAGCACATTATAGGCCAGGAGGCCATGGCTTTAGTAAAGCCATGGGGAAAATTTACGCTGTACTTTAAAAACTGATGTCTTCCTGGTTTACCTCTTAACCAAAAATAAAATGTCATTAAGTTGTAAACTGCTCTCACCTATTGCTTAATACTGCTTTTCCCATGCTTTATTTGCCTAAAGTACCTTCTCAATGGTTTCAACTTTTCTTTTTGAATTAATTTTTATTCAGAGTACAAAAATAATCCTTGTCGTTGCGCGAAGGAATCAAATATTAGTTCCACTGGATTTGTTAACAAACTTGAGGCCAATTTACGAAAAAAAAAAAAAAAAGTTATGTTGTCATGTGGCCAACGAAAAATAATTGTGGTCAGATAACTGAACCTATTTCTAACGGGTACATATCATTTGGGGAACTGCAAAACTTTTCATTTGGGGAACTACCAAAAACAGTGCATTTGGGGAACCAATTTCTGTCGATACTATTTCGACAGATACTTTCTCTCCGTGTCGATATTTTAACACCAAGTTAATTCCTCTTCCGTTTGCCAATAAATTGCTTCAGTAGTTTGAAACATTTCACTGGTGCCCCTGCTCACCACGGGGAGGTGGAAGTAGGACTTTGAGCAGGATATTTAGAGCTGTACACGTAATAAAACCTTTAAAAATTCTTCTTAATACAGTAGTAGAAGATCAAAGCATACTGTAAAAGTCTTGTAAAAATTTCAAGCTGTATGTACAAAATTCACAAGTGGGTTGTAGGCAAGTTCTCTCTGTTAAGTCCGTCTCAGCTTTTCTTTTACATGCCTGGGGTAAAACATGTGTCTGTTTTCTTTGCTTCAAGGGGGTGGTTGTGGCTGGTGTCTCCGTGTTGAATCTCTGTTACTTTTATGTTCGTCGTCAGTTTTCCTCGACAAGTGCTCTTCGTACATGTCCAAAATTCGTAGGTGTCCGTCTCTTTCTTTAATCTGTACATAAACCCGTTTAAAAGAACCGCAGGCTTTCCTTTGCTCGTCTCTATTGTGTACAGCTCCATTATAACAGGCAAAATTACTTGCAACAGCTAAACTTGGACTTGGCCTGGCTTGCTTTATATATCCCATTCGTTTCACACACTAACAACAACATCAACAGCAAAGATAACAAGACAAGACAAAACAAAAAAAAAACGAAGCTAACTCACTTTGTCAAATTATGCACCCAACAACTCAACAAACGTGTATCTTTGAATAAAATTTTGCTTTCTGCCCAATCACACATTCTGCCCGCCTTCTATCAAAATTACTCATGCAATGAAGTGATTAGAGAGGTCCTTTTTCCCCCAACATTGATTCGATAATATCGAATAGGATTGTATCGTGTAGGAGTTCCCCAAACAGCAGTTCCCCAAATGAGAAGTTTTAAAATGTTAGTTCCCCAAATGATATGTACCCTTTCTAACCCTCTACTTAAAAGTTAAAATAACAAAATCTCTGTCGAACAAATCCAACTTGGCATCTTGGCGATAATTAATGGTCACTCTGCTTTTTTAATTAGAAGTGTAACAAAAATCATAATATGCTGAAAAATGGAAGTTACTGCTACAGAAATGCCGTCGAATAAAACCTCCAATATTGATTTTCATAGCCGGCAATCCAACAACAAGGAGGACCTATCTATAATATCCATCAGATATCAATAACCAACAGGTTTGCTGATCCTGATCTGAACTCATTATGATGTTAACTGACCGTAATGGCCAACTGATATATTATTCGATAACCAAATCTTTAACTGACCCTGATTTGAGGTCACTGTGATGTTAATGGTCTGCAGGCTTTTAATCTATGAGAGAACAGACCGTCTTCGTGTGATTTCATGTCACAGGTAACGATATAGAACAAACTATTCTCATCTATAATAAATAGTTACCGGTCAATGCTGTACTTGGTGATGAAACAGAACAAGGCTAGCGCAAAAGGCACCGCCCGCTGCACCCCGCTGGCGCGGTTTTGTTTTTTTTGGACAGCCTTGCCGGAAAGCCAAACAAAGCTCTACGTCACTAGCCCTGCTTGTGACGAGAGATAAAATCTCGCATGCGCAATAGCAGGCAATTCGCTATACGTCATCGGCCGACTATTTATAACATCGCAAAAAAAAAAAAAAGGCAGGCTTGCGAAGTTTTCACTTTCTCTATATTGCTTTAGAATTGGCATTACCCACGGAATTCCGTGACGTAATCACCGCTTGTTCGGCTGTTATAAAAAGCAATGTTTAAAGGAAGTGGCTCCCAATAGCAGGCTTTACCTAAGGAATTCCGTGACGTAATGGTCGCCTGTGCGATTGATAATAAATAGTCACGGGATTTCATAGAGGTGCCTCCATTCCGGCAAGGCTGTTAAAAAAAATAAAAAAAATCTCGCAACCCGCTGGGTCGCAGTGTGGGCAAATGTCTATTGCGCCAGTGTGAAGCAAAATTTACGGGCAGCGAGCCATCAGTCAGGCGCCTATACCAGCCCTGATCTGTTTCACTCCTTAGGCTCATGTCACAAATTTCTATGGCTATCCTCACCTCGCAGGCCAAGTAGGCTATCAATAATCTGACAATGTGACGGACATGATTATAATGAAAAACTAAATTATTCTTGAATTTGAAAGTACGTTGTGAGTGATAGCTGAAGATGCGTAGTTTTGGGAATGATTTTTGATAACACATAAAGATATCAACGGCATAATCTGAATTTTCAGGAAAACAAGACGAAAGATGTACTGGTTTCCTGTAAACAGTGTTGAAGATTTTTTTAGCATGCACTTGTCAGTTGCTTACAAAATGAAGATGACTTACAGTTTAGAATACAGATTTCAAATAAGAATTGTTTTTGGTTATTAATATTATCAAATCTTCCATTTGGTTTCTTTTGTGCGCTTATTGTGCATGGATTCTGAATTCGCAGACAGACAGACAGACGGGGGGATGGACGGACGGACAGACAGACATTTTTATTGATGTGCCACTCATTATCTCTGTTGTTCAATTCCACTGGCCCGTTATTGTCCCATTAATTAGTGTTGAGAGGTCCACTTTTTGAAAAATAATTTTCTGAATTATTATAGAACAAATAAACACAATGGGACATAAATATAAGGGTAGGGGGAGGCATAATAATAAAACTTTAAGAACAACGTTTATTAACACCGACACTTAAATCAAGAAATGTCACAACGATTTTAACAGCTTGTTATATGGACTGCCCTAAGCTAGAGTAAAGAGCCTAGGTTTGATAAACTTTGAATACAGTGATCAACTCTTTCATCAGGATACAGCCAACGTTAGAGAGCTGGAGATAACCTCTTTGTGCCAGTAAGTTTCTATTAGTATCTAACTCATTAATAAGCCTTGTCTGTTTTGTACAGCAAGAAAGCATTTTTTTAAAAAGCGCATCAGTCAGAGAGAGAGAGAGAGAGAGAGAGAGAGAGAGAGAGAGAGAGAGAAAACTATTTCACTGTAAAAAAACACATTGCATGCGCTTTATGGAGAAAGACGCTATATAAATATACTCGGCTATTATTACTATTATTAATTAAGACAAGTATTAAATTTGAAATAATATATTACAGCTGTATACTGTATAATAAAAAAAATAGTGACTGGATGGATGAAAATGAGAGAGAGAGAGAGAGAGAGAGAGAGAGAGAGAGAGAGAGAGAGAGAGAGAGAGAGAGAAAGAAAAAGAAAAGAGACCGCAGAGAGGGAGAGCGAGAGTGACAAAGAAAAAAAATGCAGACCTGAAGGGAGAGAACGAGAGAAAGAGAGTGTGAGAACAGGCTGGGGGGGGGGGAGGGAGGGGGGCGTGAAAAGCAGGGAAGATACAGGATTCACAGAATTATCTACAAGTTTGAGTTTTAGAGAAAGCAGGTCGACACCATAACAGATCATACTTACTATTGTGCTAGGAAAAAACAAGACAACAGACAAATTTTAAAAATATAGCAAGAGACCCGACCAGTCGCCCCCATCGATCATCCGAAGTGAAATCAGAAGTACTGAATCTGAGAAAGCACGTTTAGCATACAAATATCATATTGTACTAGGGAGAAGCAAGACGAGAGTATATCAACAGAACCAACGCACATAATAATGAATCTGATTGTCATCGTTTAATAATACAGTCACAACCTAACAATGATAATTGAAAAAAGAACAACATTACAGTAAACTGTCATGGAGGGAAAAAAAAGGGGAGGGGGGGGGGGGAGGGGTATTTGAAATCGGGTTAATATAATCAAATCTGATGGAAAAAACGTCTGTTCCGAACATTTGGCTATGTGTACTTTCTACAGTTAATTCAGATAATTCATTATAGTACATGTATCTTAACTATTATAAAACGGACGATTTTCAGTGCATAATAATACGTTTTACATCATCTGGCACCCGGGGGTACATGCATGCATATCATATATGAGACCAGTCACAAAAAGGTGTTGCTGCGAATGTGATTTCGGACAAAATGTTGTTCCAACTTGTGAAATAACAAAGGAAATCGCCGGTTCAAAGTATGTTTAGGAGGGACACGTTCAAGTAACCTTTTGTGGACCAGAAAGTGCCTTTGGGATAGAATTCGCTGCTTCAAAACTGGCCAGATATACAAAATACTGGAATTTTGAAGAAACGTCTTAAAACACATTTTCAGTTGATGGAATGCAACCATATCTGTTTCTGGCCGTTGCCACATGCCTCAGTATGTTCTTGTATAAAATGTCAAATAAATTGTGAGTGGCAGAACAACTGTAAAGTGCTTAGAGCTTGTATTACGGGATGAAGCGTCATATAAACGTTATTATTATTATTATTATTATTATTACTGTTACCAGTCTTCATTGGACATGAAAACTTTCGTCCAGCATCATATTCACATTTCGTCACACTCATTTTTTATTTCTTTGGACATTTTACAACTTTTGAGAGCAAAAGTCAGCTTGCGCATTTGTTTGGTAAAAAATCACTAAGTCACGAAGAGAACCAACCAAATACATAATAATAATTATGAGAGCTATGATCGGACAAATTCCCAAGTTACCCAGTCTCACAACTTTATGTTATCAAATATTAGACACTTTAGACCCGCCCCCATTGATTTCTTCATTTCTTTACAGTAAACTCCCATTTGAAATCGAGGCGGTTAAGAGCGGCATATCCTCTTTGTTGCAAACACTCATATGTGATATCAGGATAACTGCCTCTCTTTGTTTGCAGACAAATGGAAGGTACAAAATACAGTGTTTCTTCAGGGTTTGGTTTTGCACATTGTGGCACTTTCAGTTCCCATATTTTCGAGAAGACTTTCGAAGTTGTGTTGAAAATCCATCCCTGGCAGTTCAGTT
>OZ007570.1:45985486-46165486 GCA_963931925.1 Onchidella celtica
CTTGCAGATCTTCGACGGTTGGTGGTGGTAGGGTATAAGATGACGCTGCCCTGAAGAACTGAATGTGTCAGAGTTTAAAATCTTTAAAATGCACCGGTTACAGGGATCATGTATTCTCCTGGTTGTTGTTCAGTCTCAATATCTTTCAATGCAGGCAGAGAGGACACGGAGCCAGACATTCTTGCTCCAATGGAACCTTCGCTTTGTTGGCTTGAAGGCCGTCTTTGACGCAGCTCATTTTGTTTTGAAATGGATCCAGACTGTTTCATAAAGGATATCGCTTCTGCATACATGCCCGTTCCGGGGACACACCGTTCACTGGACAGATTACTGGTGAGATCGTTAAGACTCTTTGCAGGGAGAAGCAAATTATCAGTTGTTTTCCAGTGAGTCAGACTTCCGTCTGATTTAACCGTAACTGCCTCATTTGCATTTGTCATGGGCGTAGATTGTTGTTCATCGTGTGTGTCACTCGACAGCAATCGACGCTGCTGGTCCTGCTGATGATTCTGCTGCGGTAGAGTTTGCTGATGCTGCAGTCGTTGGGACGGCAGCTGGCCTTGTTGGTGTTGTTCATCTTGCTGGTGTTGCTGTACTGAAAATGTATCAGACTGTTGCTCTCCATACACCAGTGGCTGTGCTTGTAGCCTGTGAAATACCTCAGATTCATTCAAAACTGCTTCTGGAGTCTTTTGTTGTTGTTGCTGCTGCTGGTGGAACGCAGGGGCCAGGAATTCAAAGTCTATGGCAGATATGGGCTGTTGAGCGTTTTGACGGTCATGTTCATCCTCTCTGTGCAGAAAGTTTTGGCCAAGTTCTTCTTGCCTTTGCCCAGATGTGGCATTTTCACCCATGCTGTCGCTTTGCTGCCAATCCCCAGCAATGGAAAAATCTCGACTTGCCTCAGGTGTAGAAAATTCAGATTCCTCAGATTCACAAATGCTACCTCTTTCACCAAGCTTTCTGTCCAGGTCTTGCTGTAGAAGCTCCATTTCTTTCGTGAAGAAACGTTTAAGGCAGTTTGTTTGAGACTCTACAGTATTGGTGATATGTTTCGTAAGTAAAGCAAAGTGCTGGTTGAACTCATCTCTGAGCATTGCTTGTTTCTTTTCCACTTCTTCCAAAAGGGCTCCCTGTTTTTCTTGGATCTCATTCTGAAAATGTTGTAAGTGTGTTTGTAGTTCATCTTTCATGTTGGATTTTTCCTGGTCCAACTGTTCTAAGTATTGTGGTATAAGAGTTTCTATTCCCGCCACCGAGTGCCCGTGGTGTGCGCTAGAGGAGCCCTGTAAGAATTTTTTGAGAGAGGTACAAAATCAGTCAAAGAGGGCTCTGCAAATTTTAAATTTTTGCGAAAGTGCTATGACGGGAAAAAATGTCTATAATTCGGAGCAAACTTGTAATACTTTTATATTTCTCAGGTATGCAGCTTTGAAATTATGTCTCTTGTTCTTTTAACATATTTACAAAAGGGCATTTCATGAAGAATACTGAACAAAACTGAAATACACACACAACGTTTAGAATATTCTGGAAATAATGTCTCTTGCTCCGTTAAAATATTCATAAATGCACAGTTTGTGAAGACCATTAAACTACATGTAACTGATTTACATGTACATGACTGTTCAAATATTTTGCCACCTGGAATCATGTATCTTGCTCTGATAGCATGTTTATAAAAGGGCACTTTACGAAGAACACTGAGTTAACTGAAATACATACACGATCGAATATTTTAACGTGGAATTTTGTGCCTCTTCCAAACATAATTATAAATAGGCAGTTTCAGAAGTTTTGAATTACTGCATGTTGAGCAATATAATAAAATATTTATCTGATTTGTCGAAACTTCGTTCTCTCTGGAACATACCTCTGCATGCACATATTTTTGAATCAAAATGGAAGTTCTCTCACGGTGTTAAACTGGATCATTTCCATAAATTAAAACAGGTCTCAATCCTTCAAAAGTCGGACCCGTTGTGCGCGTCTTCCTGCCTGGGCGACTCGCTTAGCCCTTTGTCTGCTCGTACTTTTTATTCTGCATAGGGCTATTATTACATTATTACATTTTATTTATATAACTAGCTGAGATACCCGGCATTATCCGGGATAAATCTGTGAACCCACCATTCCAGCTCTTATCTTTGTCTTTTTGGTCTAGAAAGCTTCCCATAATATTATTCTACCGTCTTACTACAGATTTCATGAGCACCAGAGCACTACGTACTCATTTGTTTTTGGGAACTTGCGCGCACCGAATTGAATGCGTATTAATATCGTTTCTGGTGTGGTGGGCTTACTACAGGGTGCCAAAGTAAAGATCATTGTATTTTACATTTTTACAATTTTTACTTAAAATTACCTGAAACTTGAATCAACGTAATCGGTCGACACAAAAGCGATTGGGACGGATTAGCTGACACTTGAGAAGATTAATTTTATAATAAAATATTTGAAACCATCATTTAGGCTGTAACACCGAGCAAAAAAATGGCCGAAATTGCACCACAGTGAATTACTCCCGCCACTATTTTTTTAAAATATTAATATACATGAAGAAAGGGTCTTGGTTTTCAGATCTGCAAGTAGCCAGAATTATATAATCACATTGCATGCCCTTTTCTAAGCATGTTAACAGAGCAAGATACACGAACATAATTTTAAGGTTGAAAAATATTTGAACAATCATGTACTCGAACATTTCAATTTACTCAGGGTTCTTCACAAAGTGCCCTTTTCTATACATTTTAACAGAGCAAGGTATATGGTTTCCAGGTCGAAAATATCTGAACAGTCATGAATATTTTATTGCCATACTGGCAATTTAAGGTTCAAATTTATTAGTACACAGGATTATATGGAACTCGCTAGTGAATGGAATACACATTCTAATATGGTCACAACAGAACTATGAAGTCTGAAACAACTACCTGATTATGACCAAGAAGTGACTCATTGGAATTGGCCTCGAGATGCCAAATAGGTAAAAATTCTTCCTTGGTCAAGCCCATCTGCTTTGCCTGTATTAGGGCTTTCAGAAACTCCATCACCTTGCAGTAAAGGGGAAATAGTATACATGATAATAGCGTCAACACCAGGAAAACTGGAGAGCATCATCATATTTAAAAACAGACTCAAAGCTGAAATGTTTAGGACTGTTTTCTTTGAAATTGAATGATGTCGCTTTTGGTCTCAGAAGTTTGAGGATGAAAGTAGATTGAGTTTTGTTATTGTGTGTGAGTGGGAGAGCAAGATGAATTGATCTTAATATGTTACTCCTGTTTTTACGTTTACTTCAGCGCCTTAGAACACATCATCTTTTTGTGGATTCGAGTGCTATGCATGTAAATTATATTATTACCTTACATTACATGAAACTGCTAAATAAACGCAGGTCACAGAAATTGTGTGGAACAGGTGAAAGTACAAATTAAATTATGAAAACAGTTCCTTAGCAAATTTAACTGGAGGCACTTTTAAAACCCTAATCTACTATCATGGGCCATACTGACCCAGATTATTTTAATTCTGTAATTAATCAACCCCATGGATCTGATTACTGAAACTTGGTGTATTCTCCTAACATGTAATGAGTTAAAAAGTCATCTGGTCATTTGCGGACAAAAGTCAATAGGGAACTGACCACTGTTTTGGTTTACACACTTCGTACTATCGTGGGTCAGATCTGACCCAGACTCGTCATATAGTGATATAATAATATACTGTTCTACCGCACAATCTACTATCGTGCGTCACATCTGACCCTTACTCGTTATATAGCAATATAATTTTCCACTTCGCTTTCTGCTATCGTGGGTCAGAGCCCTCTGACCCAGACTCACATAATAGTAAAAAAAGACAATAAAATTGGAAGAAAGATGCTGCAGTGCAACAAGAATTTGTAAATTAAAACATTGTCATGTAAAAAGATATTCGTGGATTCACTTGGTCTCTGTGTATGCATGGAGGTTTCTAAACACACAATAAAGCCATTATTCATCATCCACAGTACAATCAGAAAACGGATGTTCACAAAAGTTCACTGCAAATATATTTCTGGCACCTCGTATTTCAGTGTTACGATGTCTTTCTATCTTCCTTCACGGGCAGTCTGAACAGTTTCTCCTTTTTGGGTCTTCCCCTAGTTCCTCCTGTGGTCGTGAATTTCCAAGCTGAACTGGCTCTCCTTCCCTTATAATGTCTAAGTAAATGACAGATTCCTGAATCACAGTTTCGAGATAAAGTTTCTTTTATCACACTTGCAACCAGTGCAATCTGGAGCTCAGAGCGTTTCCCAGTTGCTGATCTTATGTCAGTGGGGAAATTTTCCCGAATGGCTGCTGAGACAACGTCTAATGTATTACAAGAACACAATCACAGGCCGTCTTTCTGTCCTCCGCTTGGACTGGCGTTGTGTGCAAGTCGGTCCACTTTGTCTGTTCTCACTTTGAATTGATTGTAGCACATAACAATTTCTAATTTCCATCTTTTTGAAATCTGTAATGACAGCATCTTTGTGCATGATATTAGAGGATAATATCAATTTTTTTCTTAGACTTATAGCTAAGCAGGGTCAACCTTTTTTGGAAAGCCAAGAGCGGTTCTCCTTTTGAGCATGCCCTCTTACTGGGGACTTCAGCCAGAAGGAACCACTTGTTCGTAAGTACTTTGTTCTGTCCAGGCTTCAAGAAATGTTCCCCAAGGGTCAAATGAATAATATAAAATACTCATGGCAATGTTTCCACCCATCTTGGCACAGGAAGTCGTGAGTTCAGGTGCAATGTTCCTTCCCAGATTGATTTCCCACTTTTCTAAATGAGCATTCCAATGAAAGGCTTCACAATAAGGAGATAATGCTGTTTCTGAATCACAAATCCAGAATAGTTTTGTGCTGTTTGTCAGGTTTAAATGTCATGGAATGAGCTGCTCATCGACGGCGAGCGTTGGGTACCTATACATTAGTGTTTTGATGAAGGTGTCCCCAATTTCTCTTACGGGCCCAAATAGGTCCCTGGCCCTTGCGTACATGTGCAGAGCGTGTCTCCTTGCGTCAAACCTCAGATCAGATGATTGTCGACAGTCCGTCACGACTGAATCTAGTCTGAATCAGAGATGATCAGTATAATTATCTTATGCCACAAGATGGTCGTACTTTGCAGGATCTGATTTTGGGCGCCAGCAGAAGAACACAGCGTCCCACGGAAGTCATCACCTCAGCTTTATCAGCGTCTGTCCACGTTGCTCTCATTCCCTCCTTCCTTCAACATTAGTGCATGTATGTAACTATGGTAGCCAACAGTGAATTGTCAAAAATTGAAGAAACGCATGTTGGGCTGAACACAGGTGCAGTCTCGGGGATTTTTGATGCCAGAACCCAAAATATAATAATTATGTTGTGGTGCTGAATTCCATTTCCCGTCGGTAGCACAGTGACCATCGAGATCCAACAGTCTCAATATAAATGTCGGACAGCAGTCACTTCCTCACGACAAGACGCATACCTGGTTTTTGCTGTTCGTTTCTCAACGCCATGATGAACGAATTCCTGAAATGATGGCTCTTCTGTCTTCATCTCCGCCCTCAGAGTCCCAACCAGACTCAAATTCAGCCAGAATTTTTTTTTTTTTTTTACCGGAGCTTCTCTGGACTAGATCAGATACGACACCTTGCCCTCCTTCATTTCCTTGGATAACTGAAATAACTCAGTTTGGTCATGCGAACCACGGACCAAACCGATCAAAATGTGCAAGGATTTCTCTCTTTCTTGCCCATGCGCCTCCTGCCATCGGTGTACCGTCTTCCTCATCAGTGGCGTCACCCAGTTTTTTCACTGATCTTTTATCTCCCTCGACCCCTACCCCACCTCTTTGTTTCATAGATTCCACAGTCATGTGGTCAGAAAGTGAACCTGTCTTTTGGCTGGTCAACAGCACTGCTCTCGCTGGTATACACGGGCAAAAAGTAGCCTGTCGTTAGCACCTCTACCTACCCTTTCAGCCTGCCTGTCGTGTCCAATTGTATAACATTATACACTCGAACTTTCTTTCGATTCAAGCTTAGCGCTTCAACCCCAATGTCGCCCACCTATATATTCATAGTGCCTTGGCATTCACTGCCCTGCCTGACATTTCTTCCTCTCCACCTGCCCCTTTCTCCTTCCTTGACAAATTACTGGAAATGTGACATACGCTGTAGTAAACAAAATGAAATAAAACACGAACAAATATTGCTTTGTTCGCAGCAAATGAGCTGAGTTGATACTAAAACGAACATTATAAAGTACAATAACAGAGTAAGAGAGGCCGTCATGTACAGAATGAGTGAGTAACAGTAATAACGATCACAATGACGGCGTTGTACAGTGATGAAAGTGGTAATGATAATGATGATGGTAAAAGTAGTAACAAGAAATTGTACTTATTCTTAGAGGCTGGGTGAGAATTGAAAGCTATACCCATAGGGCAGACATTCATTTTGTTTCAATTTTTCTCTTCTAAGTTGGCTTGCTTTAGATTTTGACGATAACAAGTGAAACGCATCTAAAGCTGCCCCATGAAAACCAAGATTTTAAAAGATACTGTTGCTCATATCATATCGTGGATTTATAATGCTATGGCAACGCTGGATCTGTTAGATCCACAATCGCAGATTACGAAGATTCATTATTTTTGCTTTATTCCAAGTGTGGTTACAGGTGACCCACGACAATAAATTAGGAAATTTCGTTATTTTTTTTTATACTATATTCTGAGTCTGGGTCAGGAGCGACCCACGACAGTAGAATGCGCACAGGAACAACTAGCATCCGTAGATTAGGATTAAAGGACTTTTATGCTGTTATTCTCAATACTGATAATGCCGGCGAACATGAAGATGATGATTACGCTGATGATGACGATAATAAGGATGATGGTGATGATGATGGTATAATCAGGATGATGCTATGATAATGATGATGATGGTGTTCATAATGATGTTGCTGATGCGGCCATCCCACTTACAGTGAGGCTCTTGTTCTATCCTTTCTCATGCAGAAGACCTCTATGAATGTATCCAAATAATATCACTGGTTTTGTTCATGGTCTAGACCCACTAACACTCGAAAACAGAAAAACTGCAAAGGCACAGAATTCTTGACAACCCGGAAGAAACGTTTTTCAGTATCTGAGATATAAAATACGAACCTCTGACTACCCCGTACATGGAGTGTCGACTGTATAATTTATAATTTCCTTTACGATAAGATAACACTTCACGTGGCCCCACAACACTGTTTGCAACAACTCTCCTGGGTTTAAAAATAGAAATTTGAAAGGGCACCCCGAAATGCAGGCTCTCTTTTAGCTTAGGACATAATACCACGAAGGGAGAAGGGTGGATACAGGTTTCAGTATTAGAACTATGATCTGTGAAAAATGTTTTGTTTAACTCAGACTACAACCTATGGGACTTGTTGCTCCTCAACCATGCTTGGGTCCACCTTGACTCCAAAACAAAGTGGCTGTATAGAGCTATGTCTAAAGATCAGTCAATATAGAAATCCACTGTCCTTTGTGCATCATTAAGAACACATGAAAGACTGTTTGTATTTGAGCAAAGCATTTTGGAACTGAAGTTTTCAGTTTCAGAGCATCCACAAAGAACACTCTGTGCTTAGTAACTTAGTTTCAGCTTTTGGCATCTAGGCCACGATATTGAACTAAAACCCTCAGTTCCGTCACGAGCGGTTTAACCAGAAATTTTAATTTCTTGCCTGTGATTATCAACTTCACTTTCTTTAAATTCCAGTTTTAAGTCAGTGTAGTTGACAATGGCACGTATTCTGTGCTTCGCAAACTGCCAAATGACATGTATTATGTGCTTCACAAATTGCCGAATGACATGATTGTATTCTGTGCTTCGCAAGCTGCCAAATGACATATATTCTGTGCTTCGCAAACTGCCAAATGACATGTATTCTGTGCTTCGCAAACTGTCAAATGACATGTATTCTGTGTTTCGCAAACTGCCAAATGACATGTATTCTGTGCTTCGCAAACTGTCAAATGACATGTATTATGTGCTTCACAAATTGCCGAATGACATGATTGTATTCTGTGCTTCGCAAGCTGCCAAATGACATATATTCTGTGCTTCGCAAACTGCCAAATGACATGTATTCTGTGCTTCGCAAACTGTCAAATGACATGTATTCTGTGCTTCGCAAACTGTCAAATGACATGTAGTCTGTGCTTTGCAAATTGCCAAATGACATGTATTCTGTGCTTCGCAAACTGTCAAATGACATGTATTCTGTGCTTTGCAAACTGTCAAATGACACGTATTCTGTGTTTCGCAAACTGCCAAATGACATGTATTCTGTGCTTCGCAAACTGCCAAATGACATGTATTCTGTGCTCGCAAACTGCAAAATGACATGTATCCTGTGCTTTGCAAACTGTCAAATGACATGTATTCTGTGCTTCGCAAACTGTCAAATGACATATATTCTGTGCTTCGCAAACTGCCAAATGACATGTATTCTGTGCTTTGCAAACTGCCAGAGTGGCATTGATGTTACTAATAATTGACGACAAAGAGAGCTCTTGAATCTGTATAGATAAACAAATCTATAAACGAGGTCAGCACCGCAAACATTATGTGCCGTCTAGGCTGTAAGTGTAATCAATATGTACGAGAAACAACACAACAGGCCTTGTGTGTCCGGGGAACTTTGGTCTAGATTTTGTAACGCGCACAATATTTGAAGTCTACGCTTGCCTTCCTGGCCTCAACAAAGATATCAGTGAAAATCAATAACAACCGTGTCACAGCCACATCATATTGCACGTTCGTTTGGAAAATATCACATCAAGCAAAGTTCACTTACCGCTGTGTTGATATCAGAATGACTGCACCAGTGTTCAAGTCCTAGCTGCTTACAACAAAACACATGACGTATTGTAAGAAGGAAGCTCTTGGTTCATGCCTCCCACCGTCACATTATTTTTAAAAACTACGAATGGATTTCGGGTTGTATCGATGTTTTGGGTAGTTTATTTGTATCGATACCGCGAAAATCCCATTTCATCCGGATGACCTTTCTAACCTGAGGAGGTTATTCTGGCCTCGTATGCAAATTGGAGGCTGTCAAAATTGTGCTGAAATCTTATTCGTCAATGTAAAGAAATTTCCACTGTTCGTTTCATTGAAAAGCAATCTTTAACCGTTAAAACAGTCGACAAACACAGTGAAGATGTTATGATAGTGCCGCAAATGACGTAAAATCTGACTGGTTTAAGAACATTCCCCAGCCAGGCCATCATAATAACGACTTTGTGAAAAGGATTATGCATTATTATTGAGTAATATTCTCAATTAATAACCAAAACAACAGCAACAACAATAATAATAATAACCAGAACAATAAGCTGAGAGTTTGATATGACAAGACCCCGCTTTCATTTTAACAGCGAAGGTATCGAATCTTCTCAGAAGTGATCGGCCTTCCCAGAAAAAGAGGTTTTCGTAGAACCGAAACGATTGCGCTGTTACTGGAATATCTAGGAAATGCCACCAGTTTTGTTTTTTTCCGGGGAGGGGGGGTATGGGGGATTTCAGGGCTGATGGTATGAGCAATTATTCACATAAACGTGTCTGTCAAAAAATTTTAAAGCTTAAATGGACATTGAAATGTGAACCGACTGAACTGTTGTGGAGGGAATGGGGGTGGGGGGAGGATGGTGGAGAATCAAAAGCCATGAGAGGTGATGGTAAGAGGGGGTGAGACACAATTTTTTAAGAAAAACAACAACAGCAACAGAGTTAAAGAACCGTCAGCTTACATCAGTGATTTTCATTCTCAAACGGGAGACACTTGGCTGCTAAAGGAAAGATCTCAAATGTCGAGTCCACCCCTCCATTTTATCCCCCTATTTGATATAAATAAAGAAACCTACAAATCTTACATTTTAAATATATAATTTAATGCAGTGATCTGCTATAATATGGGAATTATCTTCATTGTCTGGCAACTGCGAAACTTCTATGCCAGTCTTTTAAGCTCTGTACAAATGACATGCATACTTTGACAGTTTGGGCGAATCAAAATAATAGTCCGCCTAGAGTGGGCTGTTTCTAACGCTGTGGTCTACCCATATATAGATTGAACAATCTGATAGATAATTTATGTCAATAGAGAGATAGATAGAGATACAGCTGCTCATTTGCATTTTAATAAATGGTGGCTTTAGTGGCAGTGTCTCAATTTTCCACATGTATGTAAATTATTCTTCGCTTATCCCAAGTTGATGTGCGTCCGACATTGGAACCTCGAACGAGTGCTCAAAGCACTGCTGTGTGCACGCTGTTTTAATTCGACAAGCGTTCGGTTTGGTGCATTGTGCCCTGGTGCGAATGAGTTTTGAAACAGGACGGTAGAATTAGAGAGAAGGGTAAGGGAGCAGGTTTATCCCCGGCAGTACCGGGCACCTTGTCTAGTAATAATAATAATAAATCGTGGATAAGGAAACAATATTGGTAGCCCTTGAAAGATTTAATTTTGGTCCAAAATTCATTCATAACATACAAACGATTTTAACAAACACGCAGAGCTCAGTAAAGAATGGTGGGTGGCTATCTAAATGGTTTAAGGTAGAGCGAGGTGTTCGGCAGGGATGTTGTGTTAGTCCTCTACTTTTTATCTTAGTGGTAGAAATACTAGCGATAAAACTTAGGTATAATGAAGAGATAAAGGGAATTATGAGTGAAGGAGTGGTAACAGATACGCTTAAACTTTTGCAGTACGCAGATGACATGACGCTACTGATAAAAGATAAAACAGATCTATCCAACGCATTGAAAATTATTGAGCAGTTTTCAGACATCTCGGGGCTAAAGCTTAATAGAAATAAATCAGTGGGAATGTGGGTGGGAAGTAATAAACAAAGGGAGGAAAGAGGGGAAGGAATAACGTGGGTAGAAAAGGGAGGTAACATAAAAATACTTGGGATATACTTCAATGCTACGGTCGAGGCATCTAATATTTCACAAAATTGGATGGAAAAAATAAACAGCATTAAAAATCTGATTCCTAGATGGTCCAAAAGAAATCTGTCGATATATGGAAAGAGTATAATAGCAAAAACTTTTTTACTATCAAAACTAAACTATGTTATTCAGGCCCTATCCCTACCCCAGGAAACTCTGGCTGAAATAGATCGAATCATATTCAAGTTTTTGTGGCAAAAAAAGTATTCAAATAAAAGAGCTTTTGAAAAAATCAAACGGAACACTTTATGCAGAGAACCAAACGAGGGAGGTTTAGGAGTAATCAGTGTAAAGGATCAGCAAAATGTCTTTCTCATAAAATGGTTTAAAGAGATATGCTTACAAAAGCCACATCTAAAAACAGGAGTAAAATTAGCCAGTCATTTTTGCAAAAAGCTGGTAAGCTTGCCTTACTTAACCACGTCAGATATTAAAGCGAGAGAAGTAAAACAAGTTGGTACAATAAACTCGATTTTTTGGCAGAATGTAATTAAAACATGGCTAGATTTAGAAAAAAGGGATAAGGAAAATGAAAACGATACTGCTCCAAATAGGCTAGGCCGGCAACCGCTATTCAACAACAATAATATTAGATATAGAAATAAGCCACTGTGGATAGAAAAATGGGTCAGAGGGGGAATTAAATATCTGTATCAAATGTTTAGTGTAAATAAATGGAAAACCCTGCAAGACATTGCTGGGATAATCGGACATTACCCTGGTATCCATTTTGATTACTGGGCAGTTACAAATGCTGTTAAAAAAGAATGGAAGGAAATTTTTGTACAAACCAGAACGGAGGACAGACCTCCTCTGCATAATATAGAAGATGAGACAGATGAAAATGTAAAAGATATCTTTAAACTAACGAATAAAGAAATTAGAGAGAAACTAATAAATAACAAAAACGCCACGATCTGTAGCTTGGGTTTCTGGAAACGAAAATACAATGTCGATATATATCCTTATTTTGAAAGCGGGTTTAGAGCCTGCAAAGAAACAAGATTGAGGCTCTTACATTTTAAAATCCTACACAATATTTACCCAACCAATATTCTCTTACATAAAATGAAAATAAAGGAAAGTAATAAATGCGAGCACTGTAAGACGCCTGATTTTATAGAACATTTCTTTTTCTATTGCAGTAAATTGAAAGACTATTGGCCTTATGTGGCCCAGTATATTTTGAATAAAACCGGTAAAAGAATTGAAATAAATGAGAAAATTGCACTTTTTGGAATAATACGTGGGGACTTGGACTATACTGTAAATCAAAATATTATTGATGATATTAACTTTGTACTATTAGTTGCTAAAATGTGTATAGGTAAAATAAAATATGGCAAATCAATGAATCTTAAATTGGCATTTGAGACAGAAATGCAGGTAAGGGAAAAATATCTGAAGGTATGTCCGAATAAATAATCAGAGAATGCAAGGACGATTGAAAAGTGTGGAGAATGTGTAAATGAAGTAAGAGTCAAATGAAAACAAATAAACTTTAAAAAAAAAAAAAAAAAAAAAGGGCAATGACGAAAAGATGAAAATGCAAAAACTAGAACATTCCAAAGTGCATGAAGTAAAGTATAATTGGTATACGGCCGTATACTGCTATTATTATTATTCTGTTATTGGCAATATATTATTACCATCTAGTACAATAATTGATTGTCGTGTCGCATCTGGCTGATAATAACCTATTTATTTATTTATTTATCCTTATTTTTATCTCGTTTTCTTTCTTCTTTGTTTTTATCTTACTTGCCTTTGTATTTGTTGAGATGTTTATACATTATATCGTTATTATTTAATTATAGCTGCTTTTCATGCACTCGTAATAATTTGTAAATGAAGCATCCACTCAGTTTTTTTTTTTTTTTGTTTTTGCTGTTGAAAATGAATTGTAAAGACTGTCAGCTGATAATGAAAAGACCAAAATGATTCGAGAACAGCCGACAACATAGAATTCAGCAACTGACAATTCTGGGAGATAAAAGACTGCAATTGGGTCCGATCCTCAGAATAGTCCTTATAGACAGCCATGTATTTATTTGCTGGACTATTATCAGGTCATACGTACTTCATACTTATCTATTTATTCATTTAACCAGCCACTTTGAACTAGACTTCTCTACATGTTTATTTGCTTTATATGGATACCTTCTTAAAGTAGGTTTTTTTGTTGCTGTTTTTTTTTGGTTTTTTTTTCAAATTTCCGTAAATTTTAAAAAATATACCAGACCTATTAAGTGATCTCCAATCACTGAGTCATGCACGAAATGAATGCATTGCATTTGAATCTGAGCCCAAAAAAAAAAAAAAAGAAAAAAAAAAAAAAAAAAATAATAATAAATCACAAGCAGGCCTAGATCGTAACTTCACAGCTCTAACTTACCTCCTGCTCTGGGGAAGATTTCAGATGACAACATCAACACAAGATACTACAACCTGGATGAATTGAAACCAAAGACGATGACAGAATGTGTTTATGTTGACTGTGATAATTACTAAAAAGAGGTTGGTAATCGTATTCGTATCAATATAGTGGGAAGAATCGTTCTGGCGACTGACTGAGTTCGATACGCCAGTCCCTCAGCAACACCGCCAGTTTGGGCAACTGGCCTTTGAAACGTTGCTGCACAGTGAGCAAGTATTATAAATACTAAAAACTAGGCTTGCAGAAAAGACAAAGCATAGCTGAAAGAAAAAGGTGTATGTAGCAAAGCCTCACGAAAGAAATAATATGAAAACGATACAACAAAACGCAAAGGAAAAGAAAATTGCCCAGAGAGCAAAAATAGGGTATCTACAAAAGTAGGGCATGTCTAATTTTGTACGATTCATAGTTTCGTTTATCATCGCAAAATGAAACTTGAACAAAGAATGAAGCGGAGAACAACGCTAAATGCTTGTGCGTCTTCCTCAAGATTCTTATTTTGTAAATGCTGTCTTTTCCCTCAACCCGGCAGTATGCTGCTAATGATCATTTAATGCAGGCATTTTTCTCAAGAAGAATACAATGCTGTATAAAATATGTGTAAAAACTGCACTAAAGCTCCTGTCGTTTATTTTCTTTATTTCCTGGTTTCTTTTTCTGCAAACCATTTGCGCCACCCGGGGTAAAATCAAATATATACTACTGTAACAACTGAGGTTGTTCTAGCACGTTATAGTAGGGGGGAGTTAGTTGATCTAACTACAACCCTTTAGAAAACGAAACTATTACAGCTGTAAAATAAATAAACACGAGATCCGACGATAGATTAAATAATACTAAAGTTTAATAACTGTATAGTGAACAATAAATTACTAGGAAGACACCAGCGAAACTAAATATCTACGCCACACAAAAGGAAACTCACTTACTCACCCCCCAACCACTCACACAGGTCTATATATATAAACATTTCTATAGAAAGTTCCCGAAATAAACGTTACCTTTGCCCTCGCACAAACTAACCAATCACGCATCAATACGTCATCAGGTTACATCACCCAAGGCCAAATCTGGCGTAAACATTCGTTTCCACAACGTTATCGAATATTCGGGAACATACTAATATTTACTGAACGAGTCAAAACACCTGACAACAAGCGAGCGAGGAAAAAAACTACTCACTAGAAAAGAAGGTCAGGTCACGGAGTACAGTACGCTCTAGCGGTCGTCAACAAGAAATGAACACATGCTCACCAGTGTAACAAAAACGGGGGAGGGCAAGGGATAGCTCTCAGATGCTACACAACTCCCCAATTTAAGTTGAATATTTTTCAACTCCAAAACATTATTCAGCGTCTGCACTATCGTGAAATAATCTTATAGCACTCCCAATCTCACAAAGGTAGTTGCTAATTCTATTACAATTAATAACAATTTCAGTGTCTTCCCGAATGTCATCACAAATACAATACAATGCAGTGTACTTTGCATCACTAATACCATAACTAATACAATACCGTCATTGCTTCCCAATAGTAAACAGTAGGCCTACTAGTCAAAATAACACAACGCCACCACTGTGGTGAAACAATGGTCAATGATATTATTACAAATCATATAAGGTGAAACGATGGCCCATCGTTACACAATGCTTCGTGCACGAATCATAGCATATAACTTGTTGTACATAACATGGTCATCTCCAAAATGTATAACTCATACGTACAATGGCAAAAATACCAATACATACCGACCACTGATTAGGGTCCCTCTTCATCATATTAGGTCAAAACAAGTTACAACATTGCAACATAACACAAACACTGCTCGCTCGCAGTCCCCATTTGGGTCACATTTTCCAAAAATCACACCAAGTTCCATCGGTAACTAACATGACATAGCATAAAATCAAAATGTGACTAACACATCATGACTCTCCATCAGCCATCAATTCAGTATTCAATCACAGATGAACTATGTCCCCAATTACAGTACAATACTGCCGTCCTAGAAATTCATCCAGTAGGCAAAAGTATGGGTTACAATGCATTTCACTGATAGTGTACTACTTTAAAATACCCTGCTCAGGAAATCGGCACAGACATTTTCTCTGCCTTTTACGTAGTGAATCCTGAATCGATAAGACTGTAAAAATAAACTCCATCGTAATAACTTTGGACTGTCAAACTTGGCAGAGTTCAAAAACTCTAATGACCGATGGTCAGTTTGGAGCACAAACTCCTTTCCATACAAATACAAAGTAAACTTTTTTACAGCCCAAACAATAGCTAAACATTCGCGCTCTGAGACCGAATATTTTGTCTCACGAGGCAATAGCTTACGACTAGCATATGCCACAGGGTACAACTTTCCCTCGTGTTCCTGCATAAGACTAGCGCCTAATCCGCGATCTGATGCATCAGTTGCTAAGACAAACTCTTTGGAAAAATCTGGCAAACATAACACGGGTTTGGAGATAATGACATTCTTCAAAGAGGTGTACGCTTTCTCCTGGGTTTCATCCCACTGAACTATATTGGGCTGACCCTTTCTAAGTAAATCAGACAATGGTGATGCAATCGCTGAAAAGTTAGGAATAAATTCATGGTAATATCCCACTAATCCTAAGAATGCTTTCACTTCCTTCTTAGTGGTGGGTCTGGGTGCGTCCCGTACCTTACATACATTCTCTTCTAACAGGCCAATCATACCTTCTCCCACTAAGTGTCCAACAAAGTCTACTTCAGACGTTCCAATCAGACACTTCGATGGTCTTGCAGTTAATCCAGCTTGGTCCATCCTCTGCAGTAAGTCCTTGAGAGTCTTCACATGCTCGTCGAATGTCTCTGTATGAATCAGCAGGTCGTCCACATATGCTGCCACATTGTTCATTCCACGGATCAATGGCTTTACGATCCTGTTCAGCGTGGCTCCTGAGTTCATCATCCCAAAAGGCATCCGAATGAATTCATAGTGTTCGCCCATGGTGACGAACGCCGTCTTGGGAATGTCTTGCTCTCGAACTTTCACTTGCCAGTATCCCTTGCTCAGGTCAATCCGAGAGAATAATTTTCCTCTCGAGAGACTCTGAAACACTTCTGATGGCGCTGCTGTCGGATGAGGGTCGAATACTGTGATCTTGTTTAACCTCCTGTAGTCGATGCAGACTCGGTTGGATCCGTCCTTCTTCTTGACGACAACAATAGGTGAAGCATAAGCTGATGAGCTCCTTCGAATGATGCCCAGCCGTTCCATGGTGCTAAGCTCCTCCTTCAATGAGTCGCGCATAGCGTAGGGCACCGGGTATGGTCGTTGACGAACTGGTACTTCTGTCGTCAGGTCGATGCGATGTTCACCCAACTGACAGCATCCAGGGAGATTGGTGAAGACGTGCTGGTAATTCTTCACCACATCGCAGAGTTCTTGACGTTGTTCCGATGTCAGTTGCGTTCCATACTGGACATCTCTGTAGCCTTCATTCTGGTCCCAGCTTCCTAGGTCGGCAAGGTCCTCCGTCGTTCCACCGTTGTCGCCTTCCAGGTCGCAGTCCTCGATGACTGTCATGCCAGCTGACTCCACGGGTTGACTCTTGTCCATCATGTCGTCCTCTGCCAGTCCACTCTCAGCACTATCACCGCCGCCGTCCTTTATGGCGTTGACATGTTCAGGCGTGGTATCTCTCCTACTGTTGTCCATCCCACACATCTCGGTCACAATAGGTCTCGGTTCCATTGCCACTGCTGCTGCTTTTGACGTCCTTGGAATGTATCTCTTGAGGAGGTTGGCGTGCAAGGTCTTTTCTTTTGCACCCATCTTGATTCTATAGTCGTTAACACCGACAACTGAGACTACCTTATATGGTCCCTTCCATTGGACTAGGAGCTTGTTAGTGTTCGTCGGCAGTAGCACCAACACTTCATCTCCGGGGCGGAACTTCCTCTCTCGCGCCTTCCGGTCGTAGTAGGTCTTCTGTCTACCTTGAGCCTTGGAGAGTTCTTCCGTCGCTAACTTCCATGTGTCCTCCAGTCTCTCACGTAGTTCCATGACGTACTGGTAACTGGTCTTCGTTTCCGGCTCCTTTACGTCCTTGGTCCATAGTTGTCGTAAAATGTGCATTGGTCCTCTCACAGTTCTCCCATACAGCAACTCGAATGGGGCAAACTTGGTCGACTCTTGAGGAACTTCACGATATGCGAAGAGCAGCGGGTTGATGTATCTGTGCCACTGCTTGGGTTGCTCTGCGCCCAGTCGCCTTAAGGTCTTCTTCAGTGTGCCGTTAAATCGCTCCACCAACCCGTTGCACATAGGGTGGTAGACTGTAGTGGTCGACTGTCGAATTCCCAGTAGTCTATTCGTTTCCTTCATGACATCTGACATAAACTGGGTCCCTTGGTCGGACAAGATCTCTTCGGGCACACCCAAACGGCTGTAGATGTTCACTAAGGCTTCTGCTACCGTTTCTGCGTCGATCTTCTTCAAGGGTGTGGCTTCGGGGTAACGAGTAGCGTAGTCTATGTACACCAGGATATACCGATGTCCACCTTCACTTGGGGGGTCGATAGGTCCTACTAAGTCCACGGCCACTCGCCTAAATGGTACGTCCACTACTGGCATACTCTGCAGGTGCACCTTTGGTGTCGCTCCTTTGTTCACCGTCCTCTGGCATATGTCGCATGAGCGGCAGTATCTCGCGACGTCACCTTCAATTCCAGGCCAATAAAAATTGCTCATAACTCTGTCTTTGGTTTTCTTCACGCCGAGGTGTCCTCCGACGATCGAGTCGTGGGCTACACTCAGTACATACTCTCTCAGTTTCTCGGGTAGTACCACTTGCCTTATAACCGTCGCCTGTCTCAGGCCCTTGTAGATCCGGTACAGTACTCCTCCATGTTTCTCAAAATGAACAGATTTATTGCCTCTATTAGTTGGGATCTTCTTCTGCTCTAACTTCCTTATGACTTCGTCTTCTTCTTGGAGTCGGATAAGTTCCTCTCTATCCACTCCCGCGTGCCGTTCTGCCCTCGGCACCTTCAGCGACGTAGACCGGTCCTTCCTCTTCTCCTGGGCCCTCGTGGTCACCGCTCCTACCATCACCTCAGTATCAGGGTCGTACGGATCCTTCGCTCCGTCCACGTTCCCGACTACTAGGTCGCAGATGGTCTCCGGGAGACACAGCGCCGTCACTTTGCCCGTCAGGTAAGGCGTCTTCACGTCGATAACAGCTTCCTCCGCCGCTAGCAAGGAGTTATCGATCCTCGCGATAAGTTTCTTCCCACCGGTGAGCTGTCCGTCGTCCACCAGTGCTCGCCGCACCACTACACCTTCACAGCCGGTATCTCTTAGGACATCTACCGCTCGATTTCCAATCAAGCCTTTCATCACCGGTAACTTCAGCTTCTCCACGGTCCTTCCGTCACTGCATCCTCCGCACGTAACAGGCACCGCTAACTGTAGCTTCCCGTCCTTCATTACCGCTTGAACGTTGATGCTGGTGTCAGCCGTCGTCACATCTTGTCTTGACGACTCATCCGCCGCTATAACTACGGCCGCCGCCGCCTTGTTCGGCTTGCCTCGTCCCATATCCTTCTGGGCTGGACACATCCTCCGAACGTGGCCTGGCTTTCCACAAAGGTAACATTTCAACTCACCTTTGTCGTTTAACTTTGCACGACACTCCGTCGCCTTGTGTCCCGGCCTCTGGCACCTATGGCAGACCTGTGGGCTTCTGTCTCCGTTGGGCCTCTGTCGCACTGGCCGGCTCTGCAGTCTGGCGCTCCCGCTGAGCGTCCGGTTCCTCGCTACCAGGTACGCCTCCGCTGAATCTGCGATGTCCTGTAGCGTCTTCGGTTTCCTCTCCCTCACATGGGTTGCAAGGTCTGGTGGGCAGGCATCCATGAATTGCTCTCTGACGAACAGATCTCTCACTCCTTCGTAGGTCTCCTCCGTCTTCGACAGCTTTATCCACCTCTCTAAATAGGTCTTGATCCTGGTCAAAAACATTCCAACATCTTCTCCATCTTCAGGCTTACCTTGTCTGAACATGAGTCTGTATCCGTCCTCTGACAGGTTGTACCTCTTCTGCAACGCTTCCTTGACCTTGTCGTAGTCCTTGGCCTCGTCGATCGGTAGTCTGCAGAAGCACTCCAAAGCTCTCCCGGTCAGCAGGGCAGACAATGATGTCGTCCAGGTGGATCTGGGCCATTCAGCTGTCTCGGCAAACCTCTCAAACCGCAGCAACCAGCTATCCAGATCGTCCTTCTTGTCCTGAAATGCAGGTAGCTTGGGTCTCTTGGAACTGGCGTGGTCGTCGGTCTTCTGCGCTGAGTCGTTGCCTCCACGTTGCTGGCGCATCCTCTCTATCTCCAACTCGTGGTTCATCTTTTCCCTTTCCAGCTGTCGTTCAGCCTCCTTCTCTTGTCGTTCAGCCTCCTTCTCTTGTCGTTCAGCCTCCTTCTCTTGTCGTTCAGCCTCCTTCTCATGAGCCTGTCGTTCAGCCTCCTTCTCCTGTCGTTGAGCCTCCAGCTGTCTTTCTCTTTCTAGGCCTTCACGGAGGTAGTCCCGTCTCTCCTGCCCAGTGAGCTCCATAGCGTCCGCTTCCTGGCTAAGCCTTCCAATAACCTCCGACATGTTGTAGATAGCTTGTCGATGATATTCTACAATAAACTATGTAAATAAATCTAGTAATTTTGATCTGGTCCGCTCGAATATGGTCGGGTCCCGGACGAGCCCCCAATATGTAACAACTGAGGTTGTTCTAGCACGTTATAGTAGGGGGGAGTTAGTTGATCTAACTACAACCCTTTAGAAAACGAAACTATTACAGCTGTAAAATAAATAAACACGAGATCCGACGATAGATTAAATAATACTAAAGTTTAATAACTGTATAGTGAACAATAAATTACTAGGAAGACACCAGCGAAACTAAATATCTACGCCACACAAAAGGAAACTCACTTACTCACCCCCCAACCACTCACACAGGTCTATATATATAAACATTTCTATAGAAAGTTCCCGAAATAAACGTTACCTTTGCCCTCGCACAAACTAACCAATCACGCATCAATACGTCATCAGGTTACATCACCCAAGGCCAAATCTGGCGTAAACATTCGTTTCCACAACGTTATCGAATATTCGGGAACATACTAATATTTACTGAACGAGTCAAAACACCTGACAACAAGCGAGCGAGGAAAAAAACTACTCACTAGAAAAGAAGGTCAGGTCACGGAGTACAGTACGCTCTAGCGGTCGTCAACAAGAAATGAACACATGCTCACCAGTGTAACAAAAACGGGGGAGGGCAAGGGATAGCTCTCAGATGCTACAACTACAAACGCTAAGATGAGACAGTCTTCTTCGCCCCACGAAATAACTCGTGCACACAATTTGCGCACTGATCGGGGAGGGGGCCCATGCCGCAGGGTATGAATAAAAGAATGCTTGATATAACTGTAGATTTATAATACAAAATTGTGACAGTGCTACTGCGACTAAAAAAGCAGAAAAAATAACCAGAGTTTTCCACACAGCGATTGAAGTTATAATTCCACACTAAGTGACATCAAATCACGAAATTCAATACTTTCCCTATTTGGCCCTGTAAAATACGGCACTTTTTACGACTTTCGCGGGTTTGCCGCCAGATGGTGGTGCGAAATCTGTGCACGCTAAAAGCACTAGCTGTCATTTATCAGTTCTAGTATCTTTAGTAAAATTGAGCCACCAATTGAAAGTAAATGGCCAAAAAAAAAAAAAAAGTCCATTGGGACTAATGTATAACTGTCACTGTTAAAAACCAAACAACAACAATAAAAAGCTGGAAAAAAACGGTGACGTTAATCGCGTGAGCCCGGCCAATGTTGATATCGATATATCCACAAAAATAAATGGTTCAACGATTGTCCGAGCTTTCGGACAGGATGTTAATTGCCCGTAAGGCAAGATTTGTGAGTCATGAATGATGATGGTACTACTAATAATAGACATAATACTACTAATAATATACAGTGACTAATCTTGGCCCAAATACAATGACCCAATCGGGGCTGTTCAAGACAGTGGCGCGCGGAATGTAAGTGTGACCATTCCCCTGGGGTGGTTGGGAATAGGTCGTTGGTAGAGGGGACTGGAGGAGGGTGAGGGGGGGTGGGTTATGTTGCAACAGCTGCTTGAATTTTCAAGGCATAAATTAAATACTCAATACATACAATGATAATGCAGCTGTAGACATTGAATAAACAAGAAATAATTACATTTTCACGTGCAATCGTGTATAAATTATAATATCGAATAAAAGTGTATCAGAGATGTAGTTGTCAGGTAATGAACTTTAATTATTATTCAAACAGAAGATGATGCTATTATTGTCTCTGTGTTCTGAAAGTATTATTAAACTTGACTTTCAAGAAGATTCTGGGGTCAATAACTGTAGCATCTGCGGGCTACCCCTTGCCCTCCCCCGGTTTTGTTGTTGTGCTGGTGGCTGAGCATGTGTCCACTACTTCTTTCATTTTATTGTTGACAACCGCCAGAGTGTACTGTACTCCGTGACCTGACCTTCTTTTCTAGTGAGTAGTTTTTTTCCTCGCTCGCTTGTTGTCAGGTGTTTTGACTCGTTCAGTAAATATTAGTATGTTCCGGAACATTCGATAACACTGTGGATAAGGATGTTTACGCCAGATTTGGCCTTGAGTGATGTAACCTGATGACGTATTGATGCGTGATTGGTTAGTTTGTGCGAGGGCAAAGGTAACGTTTATTTCGGGAACTTTCTGTAGAAATGTTTATATATATGGACCTGTTTGAGTGGTTGGTCGGTGAGTAAGTGAGTTTCCTTTTGTGTGGCGTAGATATTTAGTTTCGCTGGTGTCTTCCTAGTAATTTATTTTTCACTATACAGTTATTAAACTTTAGTATTATTTAATCTATCGTCGGATCTCGTGTTTATTTATTTTACAGCTGTAATAGTTTCGTTTTCTAAAGGGTTGTAGTTAGATCAACTAACTCCCCCCTACCATAACGTGCTAGAACAACCTCAGCTGTTACAATAACAAAAAATAAAAAAATAAAGCGTTCTATTCATTTGCATTCAGCAATTTCCTTAAGTTTGCCTGCGTTATCCGACATCCTTCATCTTGGCTGTCTATCTGTCTGCTTGTCTTTTTCTCCCTCCATCTCTCACTGCCTTTATGTCTTTCTCTGTTTCTCATTTCTCATTCTTTCTCCCCCCCTCTCTCTCTCTCTCTCTCTCTCTCTTTCTCTCTCTCTCTCCCTCTCTCTCTCTCTGTCTTTGCGTCTCTATCTCTCTGTCTTTGCATCCACCCCCCCCCTCTGTCTTCCTATCTTCTACTCTATAGTAACTTTTGCTTTGCTTTTTAGATCTCTTATCTCTTTAGATTATACAAATTTTAATGACTATGCAGATAGTTACGTCCTCCCCGAATACGTAGGGACCACCATAAGCATTTTGTTTTTTAGATCTCTTATCACCATGAGACAAAAAAAAAAGGGGTGAGGCGGGGGTGGGAGAAGGTGTAGATATCGTGTGGGCAGGAAGGGAGGGGGGGGGGGGTGGGGTGAAAATAGAGTGGGTCAGCGCGGCTTGCCATACAAAAGGATGACGTGTCGATGTCACCATCCAACTAATCGGCTTTGATTGTTGTTATTGTTGTAAATTTCTTTTAAAAAAGAAAATAGTTGAGACATAGTTGGTGAACGCTGTATTTGACCTAACCTGGCGTCGGCCTCACACTAGTGGCTCACCACGTAATATTATTATGCATCACACTAAGAGAAAAGCATTACTCACAACCCATACCGAGGCGGTGTGGACAGTTCGTAGTGTTGTAGTGTGATGCAAAATAATGAGGTGCTGAGCCACCAGTGTGGGGCGCGGCCTACGCCAGCCTTGGTCTGGCTTACCCCTTATTGTGACGACGCTGTTATTCTACATAGTAAGACATAGATAACCAGTGAACACAACTCGGTATTTTCTGTAGTCGGCTTTGTAATTAGACTATGCTCCTCTAACTACGCTTTTAAAGACAGGATAATCTGGGAAAATCTTCAATAGGGGACCATCCATAGAGTACGTGTGCACGGGAAAGTGGGGGGGGGGGGGGCGTTGCCCCTCACAGTATATGAAAAGTTGGAGTGTGGGGAGCATTGTGAAATGCATGTGCGCCTTTCAGTTACAGTAATGAATTAAAAAATGTTTTTGGTTTTATTTATGCTTTTTTTAAAAAACAAATTAGGTCACAGGATTATACAAAAATGAACCGGACAGTCAATAATGATGCTTGCAAAAAATGCCATTTTAAAGCCTAAAAATACCAAGGCCTTTTAATGGACATTGAACATTTTAATGGTCCAAAGCTTGTTCAAGGCCCGTGTATAGCTTGGTGCCAGAACACGGACACAACTCCAGGGCCGTCTTCACATCATTATGGGCCCCCGGGCAAAGCAATAGACTGTATCCTCCCTCCCCACCCCTGTTTCAAAAACCAACGTATATTTGCACCCAAGGGGCCCCCGAGCAATAGCCCAGTGTGCCCACTCCTTAAGACAGCTCTGGACCACACCAACAAAACAGCGTCGGAGTGTGAATACAGACATTTGATAACACACACATTTCTCCTACTGATATGCACTGCAGCTCTTTATTTGTTGTGAATTACAAAAACATTAAAAACTGCCGGGTTGCACATAATAATTATTGTATGGATAAAATTACCTGGCATAAATAAGAAAACCAGTAGGGAAATATCCACAAACAGGGCCGCCTTAACGTCATTATGGGCCTTCAGGGCACAGCAACAGGCTGCGTTTACTGTTTCAAAAACTAATGTAAATTTGCATGTATGGGCCGACCTAAACCGTTGTGGCTCCTCGGCTATAACTGTCACCATGGTCCAGTGTATCCATGCATTAAGACGACTCTGTTCACAAGCAAATTTAACAGTATAATATCCACGGATCCTTGACCTATTACAAAGACAGTTACACTGCTCCTGAGTGATAATTGTGTTTAAAATCTTACAAGATTATAGTATAGCCAGAGGGGGTGTATAGAGAGATCTCACTTCCGCCAAATCGCGAAACTAGGTCGCTGCGGTAGACAAGAAATTGAAGAATTGAACGAGACCTTCTTCACCAAAGCTAGTGTGCATATCTGTTCACTGTGGTTTGTTCATATTTTTGGGCTGTCTGAAACTATTTAGAGCCGTTTATAAGTTCTCACACCCCGTGGAAATGCACAAACGGATACTGTTTACCGCAGCGACCTATTTCCGCTCCATGCTAACAGTGGTTTCAAGGAGCCTCCAGTGTCTCGCATGCAAATCGACTAATAGTGAAACTTCTCTATACATCTATACTCTCTGGTATAGCTAAATTGCCCTTCGTATTCCACTCCTTCGCTTTGGTTGGCAATATCATAGTTAAAAGTGTCTGGTAAAAATCTGGCTAGTTAAAACGTGTAAAATTATTATGTCCTCATCCTAAAATTACAAACATTAAGAAATAATAACTCTTTGTGTGCCATAACTATTCCCACTTTTGCCAGTACAGGAAGAAAATAGCAAGGGAGATGAATGAAGACTAACTACAGCAACATTTATGAATAGAAAGTCTACTTTCTTTCTTCCCGAAACAAAATAGCAAATCATTCTTGCGCATTGACACATCGGTGATTGGCACAAACATGACCCGCAGAAGAACCGATATATTGGTGACTGGCACACAAAGAGTTAAAAATGATGCTGGATTCATGTTTTTTGTTTAAAACGCGCGTGGTCACCGTTACCATGGCCTGGGCCCGATTTGATGCTAAGCTTACTGCTGGTAATGTAGTTGAAGATAACACTCGTGATGATCATGATGATGAAGGCGTAGATTTTTTTTTTGTGTTAATATTATGTGTGTGGTCTCAGGGTTGTCAATGCAACTGAATCTAGATCAGTGGTTCTCAACGTGGGCGATCCCCCCTCCCGCGGGGGGGGGGGCGAACACGAAAAAAGGGAGCGAAGGGGGCGGCGAAACTATCATGAATGGGGGACGATTTGGGGGCAGATGCAGCTGGAGGAGGACGACTGCTGACATGTTCGACAGCACGCTTAGGTGGTGTTATGAACAGAAAAGGCCTGTTTTTAGTACATTTGATAAAGAATGTTTTCTGTTTTATAATGAATAATCAACACGCCTGTTGTCATTAATAAGGATTTGAAACAAGTAACTTCATCATAATTTCTGTGCAGGCTAGCTTCTTGTGTGAAATGTATATGTTGGGTCTGGGTAGGGATTGAAAAGCGGTGGAGCGGAAGGGGGGGGGGTTGGGGGGGGGCGATGGAAGACAATTTGATGCCTAAGTGGGGCGACTGCCCGAAGAAGGTTGAGAACCACTGTTCTAACTCTATAGGGGTTCGTGGCTGTACTGAATTTCAAGATCGAGACGTCATTGATATCAAGAGACAACCTCTAATAAGGCTCGAGCAAGTTATATGACAAAAATTTGGTTTTCAAAGCTAATTCAAGTGTTCTGGGTCAGTTCTCATGATCTTGAAGGTCCATATAAACTTAATGCTGTTGTTGACACCAACATAGCCTTTCTTAAACAGAATGTCGTAAGTGACATCAGGATAATCACCTCTCTTGGAACATAAACAAACGGACGGCGTGAATGAGAGACTCTGTACTGGGTGATCTGGTTTTGCGCATTTTGTTGATTTCAGTTCCCATATTTTAGTGTAAGCTTTGGAATTGCTGTTGAAAATTTGCCCAGTGCACGAAATAGTTATCGGCCACGCACATTCGTCAGCCAGCTCCCCCCTTGATACGAGAACTTGAACCTTTAATTGGTCATTGTCGTCAAACCAGATCTGAAGTTTCGCGTTGCAGGACTTTGACTGTGTACAGCATTGGGATGAATAACCACCTAGCTCCGGGTCCGTGTTTTTGATTTCCCAAATTTCTAACGTGTTAGTGCATTCCTCTGTGTCACTTGACTCACTGTCTGCACTGCTGGTAGTGGATGAAGAACGTGGAGTCGTTGATGTACTTATCTTATCAGAATCTTCTCGTTCTGATGCTGAAGAATGCACTGCAGTCCTCTCGTCAACGTCCTCTTCAGGGGAGTTTGACGATGCTGTTTCTCGTTTCTGGCTTTTGTTCTCTGGTTGCCGCACTTTTTGTACATGTTCTAAATGTTCTTTTAAAAGCTTTGTGGGAAGATTTTCACGTTCTTCGGGGGGAAACGGCTTGAATTGCAGTTGTGGATTAGCATTCTGGTGGTAGTGATCGGGAGGTGGCACAAACGGTTTCTGTACGTGAGCTGGAGGTGGCAAAGACATCTGGTGAATCTTGCTTGAGGTTGTGACAACTGATGGTGTACATGATGGTGTACATGACTGATGGTGTACATGAGCTTGATGTTCCACCAAATGCTGGTGTAAAAGAGTGAGAAAAGCCGCGGGCTGCTGGGGTATATGTGCTGGGTGACATGGGGTCACCCCGGACTGCTCAGCTACACAAGCCGCTTGTGCTTCAGATTGCTGATTTCCTTGAAGAGGTTGTTGTACCAGATGGTGCTGGGGTCCTTGGTGAAACGCCTTCAGTGTGCCTTGGGTGTTTTGCCTCTGTTTCTGTTGGCCATTCCAGAACTTGGATATCTTAGCATATTGCCTTTGTTGCACGAATGGACCTTTCAGTTCTTGCTTTTGTGTGGAGGATCCTGTTGGCAATTCTCCAACGGGTGCACTCTTACCTGCAGTTTCGTTTCGCTGCGCCATTTGCTCCCCTGATTGGCCCTGTTGTTCTTTTGGGGCCACAAGTTGTGTAGAGAATCCTGGTGGCAATTCTCTAACGGGTGCACTCCCACTTGTAGTTTCATTTTGCTGCCTCATTTGTTCCCCTGATTGTTCTTTTGGGGCCACAGATTGTGTGGAGAATTCTGCGGGCAATTCTTCAACAGATGCACTCTCATCTGTAGTGTCAGATTGGATGACCATAGCAATGGGAGAGATTTCGCCTGTCTTCGGAGTGGAATGATTTACAACACTCATTTCAGATTCCCAAAGATCACCTGGCCTGCTAAGTTTTCTTTCAAGATTTTGCTGTATCAATTCCAGTTCCTGCGTGAAAAAAGATTTTAATTCGGTTTTCTGCAATTCCAATGAGCTGGTGACGTGCACACTAGTTAAATGAAAGTGTCTTTCAAGTTCATTTGTCATCTTCGTTTGCTTATTCTCTGTTTCTTCTAAAAACTCTCTCTGGTTTCTCTGAATTTGTTTGCTCAAATCCTGTACTTGTAGTTGCAGCTTTTCTATCGAGTCAGACATATCTTTGCAAATTTCCTGCAAATTTTGCTGTATCGTAGATCCAGTTCTTGATATCAAGTCCATGTGGTTCATATCTGCCGGAATCTGTTAGAACCAAAAACAGTATCAATGTATTGTGCTCGAAAAAAAACAAACAAAATGTAAACTGAAATGTGGACCATCTGGTCAAATAAGGAGTTAACTCGGATTTGGTAACATACATAGAGTCGTACTGAAAATCATCAGGCACTTTCTCAGTGAAAAACACCTTGTGCACACACAGAAAAGACACCGAGGAATTTCATGAAGAAACATCATTATCAACCAAAACCTCAGTTTCAACGACCGAAAACAACTGGCCGATAAAGTACCACCTCCCCCCCCTTTTCGATCCCTGGGACTTCATTACCAGTTTGAGAGACTGGGTCGCCTTTTTCTAACTTTATACTGGTATCATCATTATACAATTTGCGGAACTCAACAGCGAAGCAATGATAAAATTGGGCAAAAAGAAGAAGTTGTATGTAGCAAAGCCTCGCGTAAAAAATAATACCCAAACGACACAATGCAAACTAAAAGAGAAGACAGAAAATGGCCGATATTTCGGCAAACGTCTTCATCAAGGAAAAAATAAAGGAAAAAACAACTACAGAAAAAAAAAGGGTGGGGGGGGGGGAGGGGGTGGAGGGGGAATCAAACATATGACAATCCAACAATGAAAGATTTGAATAGGAAATGGACAGAATCTAAACAGAATTATTATGTTTACTTATTTCCGAGTTCTTGCTTGGTCAGCAGCACAGAAGCACGTGTGCCAATGTGTCTTTTTTGCCCAATTTTGACATTGCTTATAGCCTTGTGGCGACCCTACAATTTTTCTGTGGTTTTTATAATATTTCAGCGAAGCAAATGATTTGCCCTTTCCATCATGAACGAAAATCTACCGGTGCTCCATTTTGGTAATGATAACAGTGTGCGTATTTTTTTTTTAGTATCCACACTGCCAGTAAAACTATCCAAATCTTAAACATTTGCAAAACAGTAATTTTTTTTAAAAAACAAATCTGACACTCTATTTATGTAAGTTGTTGCATCAGAGTGGAGTTTGAGTTTGAGTTTGAAGAAAGCACTTGGACACAATGGATACCCTATTGAGGTAAGAAGAAGCAAGATATGAGACATAAGTGGAGACAAGATGGTCTTGAGGCAAGGTGCTCGCCTCTCATGCCAAGGGTCCCGGGTTCAAAACCCGGCCGGTGCAGGCATGTTGGAAGTTTGGGATTTTTCTCATATTTTCGTGTCCCTGATCCTATTAGGGGGTAGGATCGAGTACCTTGTCTTCTCGGATGAGGACGAAAAAATTCGGAGAGCCCGTGTGCACGTTGCGCACTTTAAAGATACCTCGGCAGTTGGATATCGAAAAGAGCAGGCCGAACAGGCCGCTGTCAGGGCAAAATTAAATAAAATTCATCCCTACCATTCTCTCCCCCTCCCTCCCTCACCACCCCCCCCCCCAAACAAAAACCGCCGACCGGTGCTGCGCTGTGGCGACGACGTGCCTGCTCCAGTTATAACTGGGCTGCAATGACACAAAGGCAAATTTCCCAAATGGGATTAAAGAAGTCTACAAATACAAATACAAATACAAATACAAATACAAATACAAATACAAATACAAATAATACAATAGAACCATAGGAGAAAGGGAGGGCCGTACCAGAGGCGCCCACCAATCACCCGCTCAGTGTGGAAGGAAAACTTGACTGAGAAGTAACAGGTTATAAACACCTGTTTGTTTGTAACAGATTACAGTTTCAGTGATAAAAAAAAACAAAAAAACTAAAGATAAAAGCGAGCTATTCAAAAGGCACTTCAGATCTGAGACATATTATAAAACCAACAGAAAATCTGTGAGGTCGCAGCAAAGCTTAAAGCAAAGTCAAAATATGGCAGAAAGAAAAACAGTTGTGTGCAGCAAAGCCTCGCGTAAGAAATAATACCAAAACGACACAATAAAAAGCGAAGAATACAATTCAGAATTTGCAGATAAGTTGATATTAATTTTGATTTGGTTGATATTAATTTTTATTTGATTGATTTAATATTCTACAAATATTTCACATTCAATAAATTTTTATTGTCAGTTGTTTTACATGTTCAATTTTCCATTTTTTTATTTGTTTTTGTTTTCTTTTCCTGAAGTTTTTTTTTAACGGGCGTGTAACTTTGTCTTCCCTTTTTCTTTGCGTTTCTTGGTATCGTTTCAGTATAATTTCTTACTGGAGGCAGTGCAACTACATACAACATTTACTTTTCGCCATTTTTTTTACCTCAAATTTCAGTCCTCTTTCACAAAATGAATGCCATCAATGGACTAGCAAAAGACTGCATGCAATATCTCAGAAGCCGACAAATGGAATAGAGCCTGTTACCTGTCCTTTCATCTTAGCCTCCATGAGCCAGATTGCTGTAAATTCATCTTTGGTCACACCCAGTTTTTGTGCTTCTTCCAGCGCCTGGAGAAATTCCATCACTGGGCAGGAGTAAAGGAAAAATATATACAGATTAAGGACTTTGACACTAGCCAACTCAACAAAAACATATCACAAAAACAAGTTAAAATTATCAAGATGATCAGGAGCAAAAACACATAAATAATAAAATTACCAAAGCCCCCAAAAGACCAGCAGTTTAAGATAATAAATGGGGAAGACGCCCACTCACTGAAGAAATGGTATTACAACGACGCTACTTTGAAAGCGTCCGTGAGCCGGGGGCCGCCAGGGGGCAGCACCTCCTTGGCATCCTCTAAATACGTGTTTTATAGTAAAAGCTCAGCTCGGCAATTAACATAAAGAACATAAATTATGTGCCCGACTAAATTTACTCCTTCCCCCAACCCTTAATGCTGGGAATGATGACCTAGTCCGGTTATCTCCACAAGGGGTAAGGGGTAGAATACGCGTACGGACAGGATTCAGGTTTAGCGCAGGCTTGATCACGGTTTGGATTGTGGATGGGGTTAGCAATACAATTCCTTTCAAGTTTGGTCTACTTTTCTCCCTCTTGCCCCATTTGAAGGCTTTATTTGTATTTGTATAACTCTTTAATCCCAATTGGGAAATTTGCCTTTGTGCCATTGCAGCCCACTTACAACTGGAGCAGGCACAGTGCAGCGCCGGTCGGCGGTTTTGGGGGGGGGGGGGGAAGATGAGGGAGGGAGGGGAGGGAATGGTAGAGATTAATTTTATTTAATTTTGCTCGGGTAGCGGCCTGTTCGGCCTGCTCTTTACGATTTCCAACTGCCAAGGTATCTTTAACGTGCGCAACGTGCACACGGGCCCTCCGAATTTTTTCGTCCTTATCCGAGAAGGCTAGGTATTCGATCCTACCCCCAATATGATCAGGGACACGAAAATATGAGAAAAATCCCAAACTTCCAACATGCTGTACTGCCCGGGTTTTGAACCCGGGACCCTTGGTATGAGAGGCGAGCACCTTGCCTCTAGACCACCTTGTCCCCAGTGTATTTTCTGGGAGTAATCAGATTCCGTATGAGTTCCATATTTATATAAGTTACGTTATAAGGATATTACTGAGCCGCGACTTTAAGGGCGTCCGTGGCCGGAAGGGGGGGGGTGGGGTGGGGGCGCATGGAGCAGTGCCTCCCTGGCAAGTTATTCCTCTAGGTGAATGTTTTTATAGTAAATTGGTGGCTCGTCGATAAGCACCCTGTACATGAATATGCGCCCGACTAAAGTTGTGTAACTCGTGTGGTTCTCCTTCCTTTCTTTCCTGACTTATAAAGCTGCAAAGTAACGAGATGAAATTATTTTGCAGAGAGAAGTGCCATTTGAGGCCAATAGCAAGGACATTTCCACAGGGGGGGGTCGCAAGGGACAGAGTCGCCCCTGCCATTCGCCAAGTTCGTACTCTTGATGAGTGTTTGTATAGTTGACGCGGTGCTCGGTGAGTAACACAGAACATGAATAAAACAGGTGCCCGGCTAAAGCCGTACAACTCCTGTAGCACTCCTTCCATTTTGTTAACGATTAAAATCTAACACAAACAGTGACATAGCTTGCAATATATTGAAAAGGCATTTTATGATGTTTTAAGCATGGTAAAATTTAATGATTACTTACCTCTACCTCATGTTCCCCAATAAAATGTGAAATAATCCTATCTTCTGTGGTTCCCGGTGTGTCACGACCTTGCCTGTCCCCGAAGCAGTTTTTAAAAATAATTTTTGAACCACACAGCGGTTTTTTGTTTGTTTGTTTGTTATTGTTAATTTTTTTCTGTTTGATTTTCATTTTGGTACAGCCGAATCGAATTAGCGAATACTTGTATGCGATTACTTTATTTTCAAGGCGTTCGCACTTTTTTCTTCACTGAGACCAAAAATCCAGAAACAAGAGTTAATTTTCCAATGTAGAATTGTTTCCTGTTCATATCAGAATGCCATCGCTAATTGCTATCCATGACATGACATAGCCATCAGCTTTGTAACTTAAGATGGAAATTCATCAACGCATCACGGAGCACCAAAGGGTGGCTCAAGACCTGTGTAGTGATAGGAGCTTGAAACAAAAGGAAGACTTTTTCATTTTAAGTTCTTCAAATAGTTGCCGTGCAGTTGGGCTGCGCACATATATCTATGATTATGTCCGAGTTGTAATCTATTATAAAAAAAAAACTCGCTTTTTTTGTAAAAGCCGTAGCTCTGCTATCTGTGCACCAATCGAGCTCAAATTTTGCATACAAATTTCTTTTGGTCTGAAGTTGATTCCTTGCTACACTCATTGCTGAACACTCTCCGTAAGTATTTTTTTGAACTACGCAAATTTGCATTTGTTCCAAATAAATACCATCCGGGCGTGAGTTTTTATGTGGCATGACGTCACTGAATTTGCGGTCCACCGTGCGATCTCAACGTCCGGTTCCCCAAATTTGAAACCGTGCTTCCGAGTCCATTCATAACATTCGTGGTTCTCGCTGCACTTTGCTGTGCCAACGGTCAAGTAATGCTCCCTCCATTGCAGCCACCCCCAGACCTACTCACAACACTTTTCACTTCCCCCCCCCCACCCCCCCCCCGCGAATTTCGCGGGTTCAATACTTGTATTTCAGAAAATTGTGTTCGTGAACATTGTATGTGTGTGTGTGTGTGTGTGTGTGTGTGTGTGTGTGATTTTTCTTTGTAATGCCGCAGTGCAGACTAATCATTTTGACCTTCGTCCCGAGAAGAAATCATGGGCTCGATGAAGTGAAAGAGGAGTGGGAAAAAATGGCAATGAAGTTTTCAGTTTTAAGGACATACAGTCATGATGCAAAAATTCAGTATTCATCTAGATTTTCCCAGAGGTTAGACCTCTTTAGAAGGGTGTATATAATTAATTGTCTGTTTGTTATGATCAAATATTATATTAAAAAAGAAAAAGAAAGGAACACAGAAAGTCTGTGGGGTTGCAGCACGCCTTGGAGCAAAATCAAAATAATATGGTAGAAAAGAAAAAAGTTGTATGGATGGTATCTGTATTATTTCTTATACAAGACTTTGTTACATACCACTTTTTCTTTTTTGCCATAGTATTTTGACTTGGAAAATTGTTCCACTCCTTTTTGTCATACCATTGGCGTTGCTCGTTGACCTACGCTGACTGTGAACATACAAAAACGTTCTCAAAAGTTGTCTGCTGGTATACTAATTGCACAGCACAAAACATTATACAAGGTTTGGCATTTCAACTGACTATCGATACCAAAATTAACAGAAACAGTTTAAATTTATTAATTATCTCAAGCTCGTAGGTGAGCTCTGGTCAGCGAAAACTACTGTTTTTGCCCAATTGACACGACACGGCTCGTCCTTGTGGGTTTTTTCCCCCTGTCAGTATACTCTAGCGCCTAGTGGTCTATATTTGCAACACGTTTTTTTTTTATGGTTGTTTCTTTTTTGTACAATTTCTAATTTATCAGCAGCGTAGTATTCAAGATTATTTCGATATTTTTGCATTTTATTTGACTAGTTTAAAATAGATTTGCCTGTTTCATAAGTTTTGGACAAGGCTTTCCAAGTCTCTTACTCTGGGCGTTAAAGGGTTAAGTGAATGCTTTGCTCCACATTGTACGTATGACTGCAATCTTCAATTCCATATTAACTGCATGACTGTGTTACATAAGACCGCATTTCTGTAGAAACGTTGGTAGAAAGTTCAGGGTAAATAATACGCCGGTGAAGTTTCGTCCGTGCCGACCACAATTCAGTCTGGACCACCCTATTTCTACCCCTAAACCTTTCTCTAACCCTGTCCTTATACCGCATACTAACCCCGATCTATCCCTACCCTTACCTCTTGCCCTTTCAGCCAGAAACAAAAATTAAAATCTTTATAGAACTGTAAGAATTTAAAGTGGTTGGGATGTACCAAACTCTTTCTGAAAAAGCTTCATTGAAAAATGTTTTTTTTACCTATACCTTTAGCATGCTGTAAATGAATAAGATTTTGGCTTGGAATCAGTGTCCCTAGAAATGCTTTTTAAATTTTCATTACGTGGAGGATGTGTCACTAAGATCTCTCGGTGTGAACTGTGATATATTTTAAATATTTAGTTCCGTTGGTGTGAAGCATTCTTCCGTTCGTCCATAGCTTATTATGGAAACTAGTAATAAAAAGACAACAACAGTGTATTATGCTCATCACAAATCTTCATACATTCCGACCACCCAGTCAAGATAGCCAAGATCTATTGCTAACCCTGTCCTTGTCCCTAACTTAAAACCTTTGTTTCTTGATTGAACGGGTAAGGGGTGGGGCTAGGAATAAGACTTAGGTCAGAGTTAGGTTAAACAAGAAGAATGATTAATGGCATATTAGGTAGGTGGTCACAACGTAAAGGAACGTCTAGCAAAAAACTGCTTTGAGATCACAATATAGTGCACACTCAGCACCCAGTATCTCCTCGAATTCATCCAGTTCAACATGCTGATCGATAAATTCTGAACAGATTAATCAATTGATTTTGCCTGGGTAAACTGGTTCAATCTTCGACCAGATGCTTTGTGTTATTGAACGAACCAACCATTGCAGACTCGGTGTTAGTTGCGAACGCAGCAACCAGCGTGTGACTGGTACAGTCGAATCTCGAGAATCGTTTCCAGTTTCAGTTTCGTGTACCTATCTGTAACTCGGGCTCATATCAGCCATTAGTTCAAATTACGTGCAAGCCAAACATTTAGATCTATACCATAAAATGAACTGTCTCATTGGTTCTGAAGTTTCTGGGACTCTCAGAAAGACATTGAAATCGACCTTTCTGCCCTGTAATGATAACAGTAATAATAATAATAATAATAATAATTGAATGCATTTATGTAGCGCCTGTCTCCACAATTTGGCTCTGAAGTGTTTTACAGTGAAATAGTAATACCTCTCCCTCTCTCGCTCCCTCCGTCCCTCTCTCTCTCTCGCTCCTCCCTTTCTCTGCCTCTCTCTCTCTCTCTCTCTCGCTCCCTCGATCTCTCCTCTCTCTCTCCTCTCTCTCTCTCTCTTCGAAATACTTCATAGTGGATTGGTTTCTATAGACCAATACCCCTATTTATAAAAAAAAATATATAATTCGTCAATAGAGACACACGTGGTAGAAATTTTCGAGACATTAATTTTGTCTAAATCTTTTGCCTTTCATTAGTCACAATGAATGTCTTTATGATTTGGCGCGCAGTAGAAACATATTATACTTCTTCACTATTTTGAATAATGCACAGAATCATCCATTTATACAAAGCATTGACCGAGCTCAGGCCTAGTACAAGATAACCATATATCTTTAATACAATGAAAGGCAGGTGGTACCATAATGACGTACATTATTTTCATCGTTCAAATTAATCTGCCTGTGGAATGTTGCCTTCGTAGCTCCTTTCATGAGTCAGTCTTTTCTCGCTTGGCGTCATGCGTGTGCTCCAACACTCTGTGAACTCTTCAGCTGATACAAATCTGCCTCAGTTTCTAAAAACCACTGTTGTTACGGTATACAAAAAACAACATCAGCGTCGGTACTGATTTCAGCAGTTATCTTGCTTGATATGGGCTCTGATTGCGTCAGTCCACGGATAAACTATCTTGCTCATCAAAGATCAATAGATAAAACAAATAACATCAGCATCGGATAAAAAACACACCCCCCCCCCCCCCAAAATGAAACTTCATTTTGAGCAGATGCATCAAATTTGACAATGCAGTGATCATTGCATTTGAAGGTCAAAACTTTTTATTTGCTGCCCTACAAAAAGATTAGTATTTATCCGAGTTTAAGGGCAGGACATTCTCTGTCTGTTACAGCCTACCTATAAGTTTTTTCTCATCATGGGGGAGAAGGAAGGTTAGTGAAGGTAAGGAAAGTGTGGATCCATGCTGGTTATTTTACTCAATATCACAGACACTGTACAAAATCCATACTGCTCATAAACGCCAACAACAGCAGCAACAACAACATCAACCGCAACATCAACGATAATAGTAGTACTACAAGAGCTAAAAATAGTCTTATCATACAATTATGCAAATTATGCAATACAATAACATCACACAGTTTATGCAGTTCAATTCCTCATTGTCTTTTCATGATTTCTAAGGCATTTTGTTGGATGACATTTTGGGAATCCATATTCAAAAAGTGGTTCAGAAGCCAGTTCACTTTTCTATTGAAGTTACCTGATTGCCCCTTCATATCTTATCCAACAAATCCTTGACTGTGACATTCCAAGTGAGCGTAAGCGATGTCCTTTCGATGTAACCCTCGGCTTTTAAGTTCGGAATAGTTAGTGGAAGATCTGAACGGAATGGTAGTTTTGCTGGTAGAGCAAGTTCAGTTTCAGTCTGTTGTATCGAAATTCCCGTCATGTCATAGTGATATTTCCAGACCTGTGCAATTTTTCCTGTTCTGGGATGTACGATATGTCCTACTGTTTCCATCCGAAGTCGTCTCTGATGGTCTTGAACTATTTCACTCGAGAGTAAAAGCGATATATTCATGTTTTCCTTTCTGTCAAACCTAACTTTGATACGGGCTATAAGGCACTTGGAACCAGCGATGTAGAAAGGTAAAGTACACACGCGTTTATTGAATACTGAGCCGGTGAGTAACTTATGTACGTTGTCGATTCTGAACTCGGCACCATCTTTAGGTAGAGGGACCCTGTTTAAGCTGTGGTACTGAAAGTTCAAGTGAGCCATGGTTTACGAAGATGTTTCTGCTCTTTCATGATCAGCTGCTTGTTTTTCTTTCGATCTAGTCTGGACTGTCATTTGGATGTAATATTTGTTGCTGAAATTGCTATGAATTTTGGTTCCTGAAGTGATGACTGTAGTGTTCCAAATGATTCTTGTCTCCTTCACTGTTCCAATCTTGATGACAATTTCTTTATTCCACAACACACTTTATAAGCTAGACTTTCTGGCATACTGTCAGCGTCCCAGGGTCTTTCTTCTCTGTCAGGAGTAAGAAGTGAATTAAAAAAAATAACAATGAATAATAGAAAATAAAATAATAGATAATGTTAATATACTGATAAGTAGTAGACTGACTGAAGAATACACCATTTAGGATCGTTGCATAATATACTTGTTATTGGGTAAGGCGGGTGAAGTCGCCTTCAGCAGTCAAAGGGTAAGGCGAGTAGAATCGCCATAAGTTGTGGGGAAGAAGGGGGTAAAGAGAGTGGAATCGCCATCAGTAGTCAGTGTGAAGAGAGTAGAAGCAGTGGAAGGATAAGACGAATATAATCACCCTCAGTAGTGGAACAATAAGGCAAGTAAAACAGCTGTTAGTAGACAAAGTGTAAAGCGAGTATAGAGTACGAGGAGTATAATCGTCTTCAGTAGTGAAAAAGTAAGGGAAGTCGAATCGCCTCCAGTAGTGAAAAGGTAAGACCTGTGTATTCACCTTCAGTGATCAGAGGATAAAGCCAGTAGCATCGCCCTGAGCAATCAAAGAGTAAGGCAAATAGAACCGCTTTCAGCAGCCAAAAGATAAGGCTAGTGGAGTCGCTTTTGGTAGAATCGCCTTCAGTAATAAAAGGGTAAAAAGAGTATTAATCGTCTTGAACAGTGCAAAGGTAGGGAGAGCTTTAGTGCTGGAAAGGTAGATAAAGCGAAAAGATTTTTCTAAATTCTTGTCCGTGTCTCGTAAGAAGCGGAAAAAGTTAGAAATATTGCTTGAAGGCGCAAGTTTTTTTTCTCTAACATTCTGTTTAGCAGGTTTGTCTAATGGACAAAAACAACAATAACAAAACAAAACAAAAAAAACAAAACAAAAAAACAAAAAACCACAACGGACACCTGCTACTTAGCTTTATTATATAATATGGTGTAAAAATGCCATTGTCGTTGGGGATAGGCAGCTCTCTTAACAATTGAAAAAGATTACTATTATCATACTATGATAATAATATGATACTATAATACTATTATCATACTATGATACTATGACCCTCAAACTCGAGTTTAAGGGCAGCAAACTGAATGCAGCAGTGTGAACAGTCTGTCCAAGTCAATTCATCAGCATAATCAAAACGGCTGATTTTCCGTTTTGTCATAGCGGAATAGAATTCTGTATTGTACCTATTGTTGCTGTCACGAACCGGTGCCAGCTTCATTTGAAAAGACCTAACTGGAACCAATACGTGCCTCGCATTATATGTTTGCTCTGAATTTACTCGGTGGTCTCTGTGTCTTGCGCCTACATTTTGAGATCATAGATATGCATGTATATTATTAGTCTTATTGATTGTCACATGAACTACAAATATATAAACAGCAATTTCGCCATGAATAATTTTGCTGTTGCCCGAAAATTGAATTATATGTCACCATTATTATAAATTCGAAGCATAACATTAATTTGTGTTACAAAAAGGAATATGAATCTAGTCTGATTATACCACACATTAAATTCACGTTTTAAAAAATTATAGCATTCGTAATTCGTAATGGTTTCTTCAGCCAGAAGGTAATGCCAATCCGCCACCTCTTGCTTTTTTTCTTAATCATGCATTTTTGAGTAAGTTACGTCAAATTGTGTGTATTTATGTGGCTGGCTGTCAGACTGTCAGATTTTGAAGGCCACATTCCACATGAAACTCAGACTATAAACTAGATAGAACACAGTAAGCTATACACAAGTAGACTCGTGATAAATGAAGACAAATAACTCCGCAGAGTACAGAACTTTCAAACAGAAAATAACAATGGACTGGCGCGAGACGCGAAAATAGTGCCTACATAATGTACCTACAAAAAGGTAATTATAATGATTAGGCAAATGTTCATCGCCAGTGCCATCGGTTTGGGCCACTTTTCAGAAGAAGCAAAAAACTTTTTTTTTAAGCACAACTGATCTAGATCTAGATCTAGTTACGGTGAATTTTGAAATTTGCAACTTTTTTTTTTTCGGCTTGTGAGTCTAGAACCAATATCATTCGATGTGGTTTTGAATTTAGTTGAATATAATAAAAATCATTTTTATTTTTCGAATTTTTGATATACTACAGTGTTAGGGAACGGTGACGTCATAGTGATTACAGTGACAAAATTCATTAATGATGATGGGAATGAGCCATACCAAAAAAGAAAATGGTATACTTACAAGCCTAAGGCAAAGAAACGGGTTTCTTTTACAGGCTATGTCGTATCTGCATATCCGTGGCGTCTTTAATGCTGAACTGAAACGAATATCATAACCGCTGAATTGTAGGCATACATCATGTTCCAAATTTAGCATTGTAAAATGAACGTGACAAAACCAGTTCGATTCTAATTCGTATTGCCCCCAGCCTTTTTTTTTTTCTTTCCCCTTTTCACAAAGTACAGAAGCATAATGCCCAGTAGGAGAAAAAGGAGTTAATGTTCCCATAGCGCTATCGGTTATAGCAGAAAGTACATTATCGATTCTCTCAGCTGCATTGTTGGACATGCCTCAATAGGTCTACATTTTATAGTCAGCCATTAATGCATATTTTATTTGACAACCCGTTCATGAAATTCGTTATACAACTTTCTGTTTCTAATACAGACATTAAAATTTATACGCCGGCGTAATACTGCCGCCCACGGGAAAAACAACGTAACTGACAGGATGGCCCTTTTGCTACTTTATTGGCTTTATGAACTTGTCTCACACATAATTCTTTTATGTCAAAGGCAGATATGCATATATGTGCTAACGAAATAGTGGTTTCTAGTGTGGCACAACAATGTAAGTTTATTCTTAATCAGAGACAATAAAATTTAAAAAAAGGCTGTGCTCTCAGTTACATCGTTATTCCTGTGGGCAGCAGAAATTATTCCGCACTTTTTCCGTGCCTTGAATAGCCGCTGTCAAGGTAAAAAAAAAATAAGTGTAAATTTTTATTACTAGATCGTATTTGCGAAGGGGTAGAAGCATTTAAGTTCATTTTATAGAAACGGACGGGGTGGCAACGGATCTCCTCTTACCTGCCACCCATGAAGGAGACTATTGGAATTACAGAATAATTACCCAGTTTCAAGAAACCACACTTTGCTAAAGATTTTGCTTTAATTTTGTTGTCTTGCTTTCCGTATCGTTTTCTGAAGACCTTTTTAAGATATTACTTAAAGCTGACGGCAGCACTGCAAAAGTAAAAGTGGTTAGTTCTAATAATGCTTGTTTTCTTTCGTGGGCGTCCCCTTCAACACAGATTTTAAAGCCATGAGAAAATTATGACTCCTGGTCATATTAATTGGTGGAAATTGTGGTTTTCATTTAATGAAATTCAATTTAATGTAATTTAATTGAGTTTTAATTTTAATTCAATTTAATTTAATTTAGTTTTGATTTAACTTAATGTAATTATATATTGTTTTGTTTTGATCAAAATTGTTTTATTCTACATTTTTTTTTAGAGAAGAGACAAGGAATGAGAAAGAAATCAGTGGCGGAGAAAGAGATAGAGAACTGAAAGCATTTTTATCTGTCCGTATCATTATCATATCACCGGCACCGCCCTTGAGTTAACACTCAACACCCCACGGAGCACCGGGCCGGGCCCTGCTCAGTATTTATCCCTTGACCCATGACCTCCGGCGCATGACACGCCCATATCTTCAAGCCCCCCCCCCACCCCCCCCCCTGGTCAGTCTTTAATTGGAAAATTAGCGTCCGCTCTCTCACTCGCAGCTGTTGCAATCTTTCTTATTGTGCTCACTTTCTTCCGCTGCCCCGAATCATTCACAGCTACTACTAGGAAAGTTCAGAGCAGAACTGCATTATAACAATGAACCCATACCGACTCCCGACAAATTCTACAGAACTCAGCCCATGATGTGTGCGTGCTTGCTTACAGGCAACACACACGATGGTAAAATAATTATTAATTCTTAAAAAAATAAACACTTTCGATTTCTATTCTATCATTTTGTTGATGATAGTCAGGAATTTCGAACTTGATGCAGAGCGATTGTATTATTATGAAACGGGTTGAAAAAGAGGAGAAAGACAAGTAGAGAGAGAGAGAAAGAGAGAGGAAGAGAGAGAGAGAGAGAGAGAGAGAGAGAGAGAGAGAGAGAGAGAGAGAGAGAGAGAGAGAGAGAGAGAGAGAGAGAGAGAGAGAGAGAGAGAGAGAGAGAGAGGGTGGGGGAAAGAAGCAGCTTTAAAGTAGATGAGCTATTGAGAACTTAGAATGAGAAGCACTTTGAAGAACGGTGTAAATATTGGAAGACAGAAAACATGGTGAAGTGTTGGAACAGGTCGACGAAGGAGGATACTACGAAGAAAGGGAACACGATAGGTTGCAGAATAAGAAGAAGATAATGGAGAAGGAGAAAATGGAATAAGGGGTAAAAGAAGAGGGGAATTAGAAGAGGAGGGGGGGGAGCAGGAAACAGAGAAAGAGAGAGAGAGAGAGAGAGAGAGAGAGAGAGAGAGAGAGAAAGGAGAGAAAGGAAGAGAGAATGAGAGAATAGGAAAGAGTGAGAGAGAAAAAAGAGAGAAGGAGAGAGAATGAGAGGAAGGGAAAGAGAGAGAGAGAGAGAGAGAGAGAGAGAGAGAGAGAGAGAGAGAGAGAGCAGTAACAATTACAGCTTCGTAAAAATTTTAAAAGTATCCAAGTGCGCAAGAATTATTACAGACAACGCCAAGCAGATAGCACAAATTAACACTGATATGAGAACTCCACTGACCGTTAGCTGTTGGGCACTGCAGCTCCGCTACCGGACTCCTGGCAGTGTTATGTGGGGCGCAGTGCCCCCGTCGGCACTGACACAACAGGGAGGCGTTCAGATTAATCTGGAATGGATTACGAGCGATTCAAGTGGGTGTATTTAATGCACACTCTTCTTCCTCATGCTGGGAAAACGAAGGGCACAATGTCTTGCTTGCTCCTCCAACCCACCCAATCTCATCGGATGCACACCTCCTCCTCCGGCTCCTTCTCGATCTTTCCATAAATGTCAGTCAATACATTGAATTTCGTTTATGAAATGAAATTTCTTTACAGAGGAAATTAATATTTAAAAAAAACTGTCTTTGTAATACTACTTTTTAATTGAATAGTAACAAAGAACGGGTGTGGCTACTGATCAATACTATTTGCACGCAGTTACCTTTCTTTCATTCTTTTCTTTCTTCTCCCTCTCTCTTTCTTTCTTTTAATGTGTATTTTCATTTTATGTTTCTCATTCTTTCGTCTCTCCTCTCCTCTCTCTCTTTCTTCCTCTCTTCCTCTTTCTTTCTCTCTCTATCTCTCTGTCTCTTTCAGACCTACATATGCACGCCCAAAAATGTTTATTAACTTAGCTAGAGGTATTAACATTTAATTGAATATTAACATGAGATACTTGCATATCTCTCTATCTATCTATCTATCTATCTATCTATCTATCTATCTATCTATCTATCTATCTATCTATCTATCTATCTATCTATCTATCTATCTATCTATCTATCTATCTATCTATCTATCTATCTATCTATGTCCGCCTGCCTGTCTGTCTATCTGCCTTTCTGTCTGTCTATCTATCTCTTTGTTTGTCCATCTGTCTGTCTGTCTACCCGATTGTCTGTCTATCTATCTGTCCTCGCCATTAAATTCTCCTGCCCTTCTGTCTGTTCTCTCCCCTGACAGCCTTTCTATTTGCATGGCAAGTTCTGTCTATTTGAATATCTGTATGTTTGCACACATTGTGTCGATCGATTTATCACTCCTTCATAATTTTCTCCTGTCTCATAGGAGTCCCGTTTATCAGCATATCCGGAATAACGAGACATAATGTCCTTAAGAGTATAAGTAAGTAGACTTACCTTTCGTGCGACAAATAATTAACACCAAGACGCTTACTCTGCCGTCGGTACTTCGAGTTACATCATCTGAAGAGGACACAGTAGCAGTCGGTCCTTCTCTACCTTTGATTTAGACCTTTGATGTACAGGGCTCTTCTTTAGGGCCATCTATAAAGTACGTCCACCCGGAGTGGGAGGGTGATTGGGGTGGGGGGGGGGGAAGAGTAGCGTATGGGACGGAATGTCTAACGGACGGCGGCGTGATGTAGTAACCAGCTGACCTAATGTAAGAACCATCTCATTCCTATGAACAAACGTCGTCACGTTTTGCTCAGAGATCTTTCTTAGACCAGAAGTTAGTGTAAGATATCTCTGGTCTTGCTAATCGGATTGACTTACGGTTAAGCCGTGTTTTCATGTGTACGGAAACGCATTTTTGACGTTTCAGTCTCCGTTTCCGTGAAAATCCACCTTAAGGCAAAACAAGTAATAATAATAATTTCCCCCAACCCTTCCACATCAACTCTGGCTGGCAACAGCTGTATGGCTGACAATTCAATAGGTGCTCACAACGTGCTCACAACAGTTGTCTTGCTGGCTGTTAGACTGACTACCTGTCTTGACCCAGGCCAGGGACTTTGGCAGTTCGTCACTGGAGACCCACACACTGACCAAGCCGGGGATCTCACGGGACAGGGTGTCAAATTAGTTCCAGCCTGGACGTCAGAAGCTGATTAGCCTTCTAAGTAGCGTCCATTCACCATGATTTATCACCGTAATGTGTAGCTGCACAAATGAAAATGGTTATCAGGTCGGACATCATTGTTTCACTTTAAAGTTTTAATGCAATGTAATAATTTGCTTGTATAGTGCCCAAAATCCACACACACACACACAAAAAGATGTGCTCTAAGGCGCTGAACTATAATTAGAAATAAGATTCTTCTTCTTCTTCTTGCGTTCACCAGTCCAAATCTGCAGATTTGTTCTTTTAAGAAAATCTACGGTTTTCTGCAGTTCTGGCAGAGCACCATAGAGTTTGATATCCAGGTCGGTGGGTTTGGGCCTATATGTTTCTCGCAGTGCTGAGAAGAGTGCAGTTCTGCAATATAATTATGCTCTAGAAATATGATTAAAATAAGATCAAGTCATCATGCTCCCACTCACACACATTAACAAATGCTTGATCTATTTTCTTCCTCAAACCCCCGAGACCAAAAAGTGACATCATTCAGTTTCAAAGTAAACAGTCTTAAACAATTCAGCTTTGAGTCTTTTTTTTTTTTTAAGGTGATGTTTCTCACTTTTCCTGGTGTCAACGATAATGTTGTGCCACCCACAATTTTTATATACACCTATAACAGTAGACCGTCACTGGTTTTTCGTACCCATGTTGAACTTTAGACCCTCCAGTTATTATAGAAGCTTTGCAATCTTCGACTTAATGTACCACGGATCAAAATTGATGAAATTTGCTTTGACATACCAGCTTTTAACAAAGCGGATATTAGGACCTTCTCCTTATATTTTGGCAGTTATTGTCTTTAACTCGAACCAAATAAATGGCACTTGTCGTTAAGAGATCATTTTACAGTTTAATAGATTTGGTTGGAAATGTATCAATAGTAAATAAGCCTTGACAAATTTTCGATCGTATTCATATGAAAGGTGTAGCTTCTTTTTTTTCCCCTTTCTTTTCAAGTACCGGTATGTTCCACGTAAGGAATATTAATAACTTGCTATGCCCCTTACCATACTATAATACATAATGCATAATATAGAAGTTTTTAGCGGCCATCAATAAAATGCGTGGGCTGGGAGGCGTGTGCCCCCCCCCCTCCCCTTTAGTATAAAAAGGGTACATGGGAGAAGAAGGATTTCTCTAAAGCGTACACACGCTTTTAATGACGATATTGAATGAAAAAGTTTAGTGTTATGTTTTTTTGTTCGTTTTTCAACAAAAGAAGGTGTGTAAGAAAAATATAAAAATAAACCAAGGGATATGTTTCTAATGAAACAGTCAAGGAATCCATGCAAAGTGCCATAAGTTTCAGTATATCAAGGCCTTGTCATGGATATATAGTATGTTAATTACTGTAGGCCTGTACAAGGGGAAGAAGGTAGGTAAAGCCAAGCGCGTGAAAAGCTACAAAGGGGAAAGGAGTTAAAAAATAGCCCAAAAAATTGAGCTCGCGTACTTCTATGGGTGGGTCCGTATGATATCAACCAACTTGTGAAATACATTTTTGTTTGTTTGTATGACTCCCAAGAGCTGGAAATTTATAACTCAACTGCGACCTTTTCTCTCTATCTGTTTCCTTGGATTTTTCCTTCAGACTAGCTACGGTGTTCGGCTGAATTCATGAAATGTTGGCCACAAAGCATGGCATCAGTTGTGCTCACACCTGTTGTGGATAAAGTGAAAAGTAACGCGCAGAACTGCGTCCTTCTCATAAACCTGTCGTTCAGGAGACATACAGGAACGAGAGCTACGAGTTCAGGTTCCGGATCGTAGCCAGGTTGTCTCTTGTTTGCATGAGGTAAAACTGCACGATCCTGCAGGTTTTAGAAATTCAAGTGTTTAAAACTAGGGATGATTATACCGCTTTAACCGCGTGTCGCGCAGACACTTTCATGTACAGTACAGATGTATAAGTACGCAAAAGCTCGGTGGTGGGGGAAGTGGGGTGGGGGGTGGGGGTGAGGGGAGACAGAGCACTAAGTAAGTTAACTAATAACTAAGCTGTGGATGATTAAGGTGTGGTGATGTTTTAGAAGTGTATGGCGAGTCAGTGTTCAGCAAAGTGAGGGTTCAAGAGAAAAGAAAGACAAAATACCGGGTGGGACCCGAACCCGCGACCTCTGCCACGGTACCAACCCTTTTGTGATTGTGAGGAAGAAGAATACCTACTGGTTTATTTAACAGTTCAGCCACTGAACCTTGCCAAACAACGACAAAATAACTTATCTTTCTTCTCTCTTTCACCCCTGTATTTCCGTGGGCTGACTAGACCTACACTTCTAAAAATGCCCCCACCTTATCATGAAACAATTATAGTAGCTCGAGTTTGAGTTTGAGTTTGGATTTTACGGCGCATCGGGACGACCAGGGCCACTTTGCGCCTTCCACGGTCTATTTGGGCACGCGTTCTTTATTTGTATTTGGTATTCAAACCCTCATCAAATTAAATTTCACAAGTGGAATTAAATAGTCTAGTTCCGTATAAATTTTCTTGGTTTGTGAAAATGCGAAAGGAAAGCTGGCCTTCAAGACAAATTGATTATCCTAATTGGACGAAAATCTCTCAAAGAAATAATGAAATCCTGAGTAAATTGTTACTATTGCTGTATAAGCATCGCAGGAACCAAATAACGAGGTAGAAATCAAAGAACAGGAGAAATAAAGACAAAGCAAAGAGATTTCAGCGGTAACAATGATGAAGATAAAAGAAGTTACCGAATAGAAGAAGAACATCTGGAAAGAGTAAGTGGGAAAAAAGAGAAGACTCGCCCAAATGAAGAGAACAATTTGGAAAGAATGAAAGGTGAAATAACAGAAGATTCACCATTCCGAATACTTATTGACAAGAGTTATTCATTAAGTGATAGCGAGTATATGAATAGTGACATAAATCAACTATATACTTTTGTACTGTCAAAATTGGGCAAAAAGAAAAGGTTGTATGTTGCAAAGCCCCGCGTGAGAAATAAAACCCAAACAATACACAGCAAACTAAAGAGAAGACAGAAAATACACAAATTTTCGGCTTTCGCCTTTTTCAAGGAAAAAAAAACAACAAAAAACGAACGAACAATATATACATTGTACTGTGTGGCACTACAACCATGGGTAACTTCCGAATACAAAAGGGAGTTAAAACAGAGAAAATAATTATTTTAGTTTTACTTATATTTCCAACTTCGAATTTCACTGTTCAACCAAATTTCGACATGGGTATTCGAAGCAGTTTTGCTCAGATACCTTTACGAGATCAAGTTTTTATATTTTGATCTCTGAACTTTATTGTCATAATGATGTTTACTATTGCTATCGCAGTAACAGGGTCTCCAATACAGATAGGGCAACTTCAGTATTCAAGTCTTAATAATACACAAATCCTACACTCAAATTTAGTCAAGTGTACTCTTGGGTGGACCATCTCGTTCAACGTGTAAACCCCCCCCCCCCCCAGTAATGCCTCGCGTTAGGAACAATAAAACACGAATGGGATACAATAAATTCCAAAATAACAAAACAACAACAAACACTCTTTATTTTCTCTCTCGATGTATGTGTGTGTGTTCATATACAATAGTGTGGTCTGCGTGTGAATCAGCGAGCGACCGATGACGATCTTTCGAGTTTCAACTAGCTACAATTCGAAACCTCAGTGCTCGGAGTCTGACATTACATGGAGAGTTGCCCGTTCCAGTAATGCTGTCAACACAGTGCGAAGTTGTCGCCCATGTTCTATCAGTGAGATCGTGCATCGAAGAGACTCACCTACCCCTGTGCTGTCGCTGTCAGGCCAGATTCCTATCTTTGTCAGTCAAGCGCCGCGTGTTGTTTTGGGACATTTTATATCTTTAACCTCGAAGTTTGACCTGTTGCCATGGACCTAAAACGGGATGAGATTTAAGAGCTACCTCCCATGTTAAAAATGTCTCGTCAAAGCATGGGAATCTTGGAAGATGGGATTCTTCAGATCTTCAGCAATTTTGCTGTTTGACATATCATGGAGCCAGAGTTGAGAAGGAACGTGTTGAATTGTTCGTTTGGCCAGTGTTCCCTTTAAACAGTAGTAGGACAGCGAGCGCAAAAATCTCATGTCGTGCGACTTTTTGTTTTTCGGTGACAAAAATACGTATATAGTGAATAGTTGTGCGAATGCAAACTTGAAAGTTTCGAGATAATATTTGCACGGTCTATGAAAATGTACTGGCATGTTTTAATATTAGACATCGATGCGTCAGATTCTTGAAAATGAGGAGTACAGCAAAATTTCGATTTCCTGGTTTCTGAATAGCGGGCCGAATCTGAGCTCTGAAAAAGTAATGTAAAGAGGAGGAGAGAGTAGCAGAGAGAGAAAGAGAGAGAGAGAGAGAGAGAGAGAAAGAGAGAGAGAGAGAGAGAGAGAGAAAGAGAGAGAGAGAGAGAGAGAGAATAGAGAGAGAGAAAGAGAGAGAGAGAGAGAGAGAGAGAGAGAATAGAGAGAGAGAGAGAGAGAGAGAAAGAGAGAGAGAGAGAGAGAGAGAGAATAGAGAGAGAAAGAGAGAGAATAGAGAGAGAGAGAGAGAGAGAGAAAGAGAGAGAGAGAATAGAGAGAGAGAGAGAGAGAGAGAGAATAGAGAGAGAGAGAGAGAGAAGCAGACGGGAAAAAGAGGGGAGGGGAAGAGAGGGGAGTGGAGGAGTGGGGAAAAGAGGGGGGGGGGGTGAAAGGAGGATTAGGGGGAAGAGTTGGGAAGGTGAGGGGGGGGGGATAGGAGATGGAAAGAAGAGGGAGGATGAAGACAGGCTGACGTTGGATACCGCATCTAGGGTAATCATAAAAGAAATGTAATCACAAAAGTAATGTAACCAAAGGCACGAGATAACCAGAGAGCTCTCATGCCGGTCTTTGTTTCTTGACATTGCCTCATCTCCCGCCTTCATTTTGTAATCATCTGTGAACCATTGTGTGCGTAATTGGTGCAGTGCTGAAAAAGCACATTGTTAATTCGAGTCAGTTCTCAGTCAAGGGAGACAATCTGCTCCATGACAATGTCTGGTGAAAGTTTTAATTGTTCAGGGCATTTCCTGAAGTTGTCCCAGATTGTGAGACCAGAGGTTGGTCTGAGACAGATCATTGTTTGTCACTGGGCAACTGGAATTGATAATCGCCTGACTGACAGTCGGGTGGAATTCAACACTACAATATTGTCCTGGACAGGCCATCTCGTTCAGTAAAGAAGTGATTTGAATTCTCTGTTTCCTCTCCACGATTTGCGCTTTTTTCCCTTTACTTTTACACCGTTCTCGATGACAAAGTTTTGTCCCCCAGGCTTGTGGCGCGCATTGTGTCAAGTCTGTTTTGCAACTATTTTGACTCTGTGCGCGAAGTCTCTCTTTCCGTCAGCTGTCTCGAAACAATTTTAACGCGCCCCAAACTATTGAGACAGACTTTTTTTTTTGGTTTTGTTTTTTGTTGTTTTTTTGGTTTCGCCAGTGGGCGAGGCCCCGTTTAACACAATACATGTAATACACAGCGCTCACTGAAACCGAAATGAAACAGACTCGACTCAGTGTACCACCAGACTAGCGTATCCCACTCAGCGGTTTAACCTGGTGAGAAAATTTGGGATTTTATAGACGAAATACGTAGGTTGTTAAATAATGCACACACTACGTCATGCCGTTCTCTGGATACCAGGCCTGGGGCAGACCGTGTATGACCTGGACCAGTGACGTCAAAGAAATTCTGACGATCCACGGCATTCCGCTAAGACAGGCTTCCCAGTTGACTGCACACCAGAAGTCCTTTCTTCCTGCGTCGCCCTCGATGGTACAAGGAGATTGAAAAAAACAACAACAGCTTGTATCATCACATGCCCCACTGGGCGCTTTCATTCTTCTTATTCCACAGTGTCCATAATGATTATAATCAGTCTGATGTTCAATCCAATCTTTATTGCTTAGTTCCTCAGACCCGTGTTGCCACATGAGTTTTGCGAGTTTTGTGGAATCGGACCTGGCGTGTCGTAAGGGAATTAAGGACATAAGACATTCTTGAATATGAGAGGAAGCAGGTTTTTAATGATAAAGATTGCTATAGAACCGCTGGTATAGAGCTTGCACCATGCCCAATAAATAGATAGTGGCAAGCGCCAATGTTGTATGTTTACTCAAGTCACCTCGCCCGTGCTTAACCTCTTGCGATCGCTTACCGGGAGGGGAGAGGTGGGGACATTTATGCATCAGACCTGTGAGTGGATACCTTCAATGAATGCACTTTCCCCTCTCTTTCTTTCTTTTTTTGGCGGGGGGGGGGGGGCTAGGACAGACGAGAGTTCTCCACTGAGTATTGTGCGGCAGTGGTAGGGCCTAAATGTGCTTCGACAAATTGAAATTTTGAAAAATTCACTAAAGTTAATGGGGTCGCAGCTGCAGGGTTCAAAATCGAGTTAAAATATGGCACGCGCATGAGAAAAAGAGAATAAAGTGTATTTCGCAAAACTTCACTTTTTTTCTACTGTGGAACTTGAGAAATAGCATTTTTGTTGGGGGAAGCGGGCACAAATTTGACTGAAATTGATCTTTTCTGAATAGATTGATATCAATATAATAAAAGGTATAAGTTAATGAACAATTTCTTCTTTTTTTTCCTCCTCCTCCTCCTTCTCTTTCTTCTTCTTCTTCGTTTCCTCTTTCTGTTCTTCTTCTCTTTCATTTTCTTCCTGTTCTTCCATTTCTTCGACTTTTTCTACTTCTTCTTCCTCTTCTTCTATGCCTTCACAATTCCGAGGTATTCACCCATTTCTCGAACTGCTTTTTAAATTTGGTTTTGCTTAGTCCCTTCATTTCTTAAATTAATACTCTTTGCTTTGACTTTTTGTCTATGATCACCGTTCGTTGACGTTTAAATCATACAGCGTTATATGTAGAAACATAAAATATTATTAATATAACTATGATACAGTGAAACGTGCTTCAATCCTGTAGTTTTGGAGTCATTTTGGTGAGGCGTGTAATATGAACGACAGAATGAAAATACAAGTGGACTTTTGCCATTGGCACCGTCAGGCATCGCTGGAACGACAACACAGGCATAGTTCCCTCATCTTTTATTGCCCAAGCTGGGAACACAGACTCCCTCGCGGCGCATGCGCGACATCCTAAACACCTCGGTGGTTTGTTTTTGAAGACGAATTAAGATGTCCCAGTATTGAGCTAATTTTCCATTCCCCAGGCTCTCGGAGCATTATGATTTGTTGTTTCTAGAGACGGTCAGGATTTGCCTCGCAAAGAAACGTGAGCTATGGACCTACCAGCACGTGTGAAAGAGATGGGGTCCGAAACGTGCGTTTAATTAGTGCAAGACCGAGATGGGCGATCTCAAGCACTTTTTTTTTTCATTAACGATTCAATCTCACTTATCGCGATCATAGTTTTTGTTTGTTCAAACTCCACTATTTCCACAACTGAGAAATTCGACGTTAAATTATAAATGTTTGCGACTTTGGTATTATTTGTATTTGTATTTGTATACTACTTTAATCCCATTTTGGGAAATTTGCCTTTGTGTCATTGCATCCAGTTACAACTGGCGCAGGCACGTCGTCGCCACTGTGCAGCGGTTTCATAAATCTGAGTTAGAAAATCTTAACAGTGAAAGAGCTTCATTAGTGCCGCAAACGCATTTCAAACAAATCTCAAAGTGTGTACCGTATTTGTACTCTTCTACAGGCTTCTATTTGTCTTCTTCAGAAAATGGAGAAAGAACAAACCAGGACTAAGATCACGTTATCAAATAAATACTCTTTTCAAAGCATGTACAATTCTTTGAGAGAACTGGAAACTACAAGACTTGTGTGTTTGCGCACTGAGTGAAGTCTGTTCTGTCTCGGTTGTAGAGTGAGATAGTTGGACTAATGGAGTTTACGGGACCTTTGAGCTCCACAGGCTCCGAAACAAGTCTGTCTTGCGAGTTGATTTCAAAGGAATTTCGAGTCTGAGTCAAAACCGAGGCAAAACAGACTTGATTCAGAGCGTCACCAGCCCAAAGGAGATGTCTACATTAATTTTGAGATGAAAAAAAAAATTAGAAGAAGAGTTTTCTCATGGAAAGGCTACTTCTTCCTCTTCTTCTATGCCTTCACAATTCCGAGGTATTCACCCATTTCTGGAACTGCTTTTTTAATTTGGTTTTGTTTAGTCCCTTCATTTCTTAAATTAATACTCTTTGCTTTGACTTTTGTCTATGATCACCGTTCGTTGACGTGTAAATCATACATATATGAAGATCTAGTAGGCGTCAGTACACTGAACACTAATTCTTTCTGGGTGAGAAAATGACGCAAATCGTTCTCTTAGCATTTTAAAGCTGGTCGGGGTACTTGGCATGAGATAAAAAATTAACAGTGATACTGATAGGTTAAATTTCATGAAAATTAGTCTCATGGATAGGTTCGTCTAAGAAAATATTTACTGTTCAGAAATATTCTGTGTGATCGTCAGCCTTCAGTCTGAAGAGTACACTGGAAACAACTGACAAATCTGTGTAATCTACTTTCAATCAGTTGAGACCGACATGTTGCAGTTGGGGAAAAAGTACCAAAGAATTTTTTTGTAAAGAAACTTAAAGAAAATTTTTTTACAGTTCATCCCACAAGGAAGTGGGCACGATTGTTATCACTGCAGTGAAAATAGACACACCGTTTTGTGTAATTATTGTTTTTTTTTTACTGCTATTATTATCGTTATTATTATCACTAGTATTATTACTATTATTATTATTAATCCTAAACCTAACCAGTGGCAATTTATAGTAAACATAGACATTCCATAAAGAATTATAATATTACTCGCACTAAATATATTATAATCTCTATATATCGATACCAAACGTTACTCTGACTAGGGCATAAACGAGTAGCGAATTAGAAACCATCAATGGGGATGATAAATATAGAGTAAAATTTCGTCAGCTCGTGTGAGGTTTACACCAGGCAGGATTTGTACCACGCTTAAAAGACCAATTACACGATTTTTGACACGTAATCAGAGGCGTGCGGCCCAAGTGTTGTAAAATGGCATGTTAATCGCGGGCATTAAGGCCGATTATCAAACACTAGTTTTCACGAGTTATGGTTCTTACTGTCAGGGATTAGCGTTCGCTCCCGCAACACGGGCCGAGGGTGAGGGTGATAAAGAGAGACGGATGATAGTGATAGAGAGGCAACGGAAGAATGAAAGAAGTAAGAAAGAAAGTCATAAGGAAAGCGAATAGAGACTGCATGAAAGAATCAGAGTACGAAATAAAGAAAAGGGATTTCGGAGAGAGAGAGAGAGAGAGAGAGAGAGAGAGAGAGAGAGAGAGAGAGAGAGAGAGAGAGAGAGAGAGAGAGAGAGAGAGAGAGAGAGAGAGAGAGAGAGAGAGAGAGAGGGAGTGAGAGAGAGAGAGGGAGGGGGCGAGGGGGTGGCAGGGAGAATGGGAGGGGGTGGCAGAGAGAATGGGAGGGGGTGGCAGAGAGAATAAAGAAGAAATTAAAGAAAGAAGGAATGACAGTGAAAGAGAAGCAGAAAGTCAAACGCAGGTCGATCCAGTTTTTTTAAGAACAGACTTATTGAAATCCTCAGCAGCCAGCGTTAAATAGAAAAATTATAAAATAATCCACCTTAAATGTATTTATTGTAGGTAGATAAACAATACACGTAATCTCGGTAAATAGCCAGGAAAAAAAATGGGATAGTGGGATACAGCAGAACTTGCACTGGCTACCGGTAGAAAAACACATAATGTATAAGCTGGCGACGCTGTGTCACAAACGTATGTACAAAAATGCACCAACTTATTTAACTGATCCTTTGACTCCATCACGACATCTGAGATCATCTGCTGACACTAAAAAGTTTAAAATTCCTAAGATGTCCCTTAAGACCAAGGGTGAAAAATCTTTTTTTTTTTCTATCAAGAGCCGCAGATTCGGAATTCTCTACCTCTGTCTTTGAGTGAGACTGAACATTTTATGACCTTTAAACATCAGCTGAAGAGTCATCTTTTTACACTCTGAATGTCCATCAAGCTTTTGTTTTTCCTGAGTATGCCTGTGTATTGTGTGTGTGATTTACATAATATAAATGTTGTAAAGCGCTTAGAGCCTAGTTGCTAACGGGATGAAGCGTCACTATAAATGCTATTTATTATTATTACTGTCATTATTAACGTATCAAAATTTTGGAGCTGAATACTTCTAAGTTTTGCAGTGGTAATTTGAAGAGAATTTACACGGTTACCTTGGCCTCAGGCTTCGTATTGCAATTTGGCAAACAGTAGTCAGTTATAAAACACAGCAAGGTCACGACATCTCAGTGTAGTTGGAAAGAACGGGTTGTAAAAACAAAGAAGAACCAGCGAAATAACAGTGTGCAGACAAAATATATTGGTGCCAGCAATCAACCCGTCAAATGTTCCTACCTATCATTACAGTAGACATTTTATGACTTGACACCCGGCTTTTTAGTTTTGCCATTAGGCGTCGCTTCCATCTTGGAGTACGTCATCGTTCACTGACTGCGCATGACAAATTTATGATGACTGGTGGAATTACTAATGGCGGGCTGTCAGTGGCTGCTAGCAACAGAGTGTGGGTGTGGCTGCTTTACTCTTGTTGTATATATCTATAGTTGTTGATGTGGCGATAAAAAACCAGCGGCTAGACTGGCAAGTGGTTGTAGACAGTGGCGTCAGTGAGGTAATTAAGGAACGCCCAGCGACATTTCTCCCAAAGCAACTCGTTCTGGAATGACGGACCAGGGTGCTTTTAGATGAACAAGCTGATATCTTTGATATGGCCACCGTCGGAGTTAACATGCAGTACTGAATTTGTTCCTCAAAATCCAACTTTTAATATGTTTAGGCTAAATCATGTATTAAGTAAGATTAAGTCTGCGTTGATTAACCCCAAATTGCGGTCACCAGCTCTTCTACGCATTTACCTATCATGGGTGTCCACAGACCCAGAATCGGTAACTAGGAAAAATAATGACACCTTCCTTATGTGTGACGGTGGGTCTCCATATATCCTTAAATGTACTAATTAATTGAATGTGGGACAAGGACTTTTCATAAATGTCGTGATTGAAACGGTATGGTAACACCCCACCGCTTTAATTGGCTTTTAGGAAGAAATGCAACATAGTTAGGTCAACTCTGTATGAAATATGAACATTACAAAGTGGTTCTTTAGATAGAATTCCCACTTCAGCAGTTGTGACTGGATATGTCGAAATTATACTTAAGGTGAAAGATCAAATTCCTGAGAAAAGATGTTTCTATGGAAATTGAAATTAACTTATAAAATGAAAGATTAGCCATTTTTCTGCAATCTGTTAAAATATTTTGCTTGAAATCATCTTAGGAATATTTTATATTGATATTTTAAAAAGGTATAAACATGTTACAATAAACCCAGTTTCGCCAGAACCACTCACAGTTCATCCAAGAATTAAGGACGTGACCGTCTTGCATTCGAGTCTATGGTGGTCTTGATTCCCTAACTGTCTGATAGAAACTGGCTGATACAGTAGCGAAAACTGTCTTCGAGACTACGTGTACATCTTTCATTTATTATAGGCGACTTGACTTTCCAACTATTAAAGTAGGTAGCACCAGCTCAGCACTTGAAATGATATACATATAAGTGATCCTTTATTTCATGCACACCACCTTAACTTTATCCTTACGCTGATAGCGCAGTGAGTCAAGTTTGTTTTGCGTCTATTTTGACTCAATGTACGAGATCTCTCTTTCCCGCCATGGGACTTAAGACAGTTTTGTCGAACCCGAACTGGTGAGACAGACTGATTTCAGTCTCGTCAGTGTGCGAAGTTCTGTTTTAACTCTTTAGACCACATCTCACAGTGAAATCGAGACGCGACAGACTTGACACAATGCGCCACCAGCCAAACGAAAATTGTCTTCCATGAGTACTTGTTCATCTTTCTTATCTTATCCTTATTGTAAAGTTTTCGAGATAAGACAATTTAAGTTCCCAACCGCGACTTTGTTCAGTCATCGCCACAAGAATATGGGTCTGTGAATTGACTTTATCTCGGACATGACACAGTGAATAATTGTTTATGTTTTAATTATTGTCTTGATAATTTATGTCTCATATTAACTAGACGTATGTCTGGCAGCTAGGGAGAGGTAATTTTATGTCGTTACACCGTTATCTTTTGAAGGGAGATTTAATTGAATGCAGATTACACTAAGATTGTTCGCACTGGCAAGGTTTATTTCGTCCGAATACACTGTTATAGTATGGTAACTTAGAGACTTTGTTCACACCTTCTCCCCCCAAAGCAGTCTTGCGTCTAACGGAAAAAATCAAGAAAAAAAAATTATACGAAATCTTTAGTAACAATCCAAATTCTTTAGTTCATCGCAGAAAATCTTACATTGAACCATTTATATATATATATATATATATTTTAACAAATCCCAGTACTAAGTTCGTGGCATACCGCTCAGATCCAACATTTCCCCTTAATCAGAGGAATAACCATGCTTGTTATTAATATAAAGACTAACGGGGGAAAAACATCAATTGTGACAAAATGATTTTGGAAAAATTCACATTGTAAAGTTTGAAAGTCCATAGGTTGAAAATAAGATGTCTTATCTAAATCTACTCCTAGTGCTGGGCATCAGTTGTTTTTGACTTAATCGGTCTGAGAGGAACAAAGTTAAAGATATTAGCTAAGCGCAGAAGGAGGTAACCATAAAACTAGAATTTTATGTCGACTGACATTCTTCCTCTGCAGTCTATATTAGATCCATATCACAGACACTAATTTTGAATGATAGACAAAAAGCTTTAGCGACGTAGCTTTTTTTTTTGTGTTTTGTTTTTGTTTTTCTGTTGTACGTTCCTTCTCCCGTATCCTGCAGTAAGACAAGGGTCGTTCCCAAGCTAAATAACCGCAGTTAATAAACCGGGATTATTTATTATGTATTTTGTGAAATGCAATAGTTCTTTTAGCGTATATGTTGCACTTTTTTCTTAAATAAAAGCTCTATTCAATCTTAATCTGAAGCAACAGGCAGTGTAGAAAACCAGTCTCTTGAAAAGCCATCGACCTTCGGCAGCGAATGCTTGCCGCGTGACAACCAATTAAATCTGAAAGGCAAAACAAAAGCTCTCGGCCGGTGTAATATTCACCGCTTACCACCCTTGGAAAAATACCCCGGTCCTCAGAACCAGGGCTCGTATTTCCGTCGGGGCCTGAGTATCCCATCATACTCATCCCCGATTCGTCTCCGTCAGCCCTGAGCTTCCGGCAGTAGTATGTCAAACACATGATGGTTTTCTCACTTTGCTTAAAGCTCTCAGGCAGTGTCTGTTTCACGTACATTTCAAAATAAGATTATGCGAGTTTGTTGGTGCCAGAATGGTGAGCGGAATCTACCACCAGTAGGAAAGTTGAGTTACTGAGCTGAAATACCGAGAACAAAATTTATCACAGATCTTTTATTTCTCCGGGGCCTCGGCCCACGACTTTTTGGCTCCAGCAAAGTACAGGATATGTCCTGTTCTCTTTTACAGCATGACGAGACCTTAGTTCATTTTTGTTCCAACTCCACTTTTCGCACAACTGAGAACTTCGTCGTCAAACGTTTGCGGTTTTAGAATTATGATAAGAAATTAGAATAAATCGGAACTGTGAAACAGCTTGACAAGTGCCGTAAAACATTGAAAACAAGTTGCAAAGTTGCAATAGTTCTGTTCTACATACTAAAAGATCCCCAGTTTCTTCAGAAAATGGAACGAGTACAAATAAGAACTAAGGTCGCCATGTGGCCTATTACCTTTTTATGTGTTTCACAATTAAACATTCTGGCCATCATCTCATACAGCAGTCTAATTATCAATTTTTACTGTTAAAATGACTGGCTAATGTATAGTTGTACCCAGGACTATTATTGGTGTTATCACTCCCATTTCCTATTTCTTTAAGCCATGGCAAACATTAAAGAGATTTTCAACTATTTTCTTTCTTTACAAAGGTTGTTTTTTTTTTTTTACATTGTGTTTGGAATGTTTATTTCTGATCGGAGGAAAGGGGAGCCGGGGGTCGGGAGTTGGGGGTGGGGGAGGGGGGGGAATTAGTTAGAACCCCTGGTCATCCGTGGTCAGTAACCTAAGTTTTGTCTAAAGTCTATATCGGCAATGTTCCATAGCCATCTTGTTTTGAAAGGATGACATGGATTAATTCAAGTAAACGTTTTATAAATAATCAATTAACTAATTAATTAACAAATGAATGAGTAAATAAATAAATAAATAAATAATAAATAAATAAATGAAATAATAATCATTATTAGGTTACTGTCATGTTAAATAAATATTAAACTGTGATTAAATTAAAGCAGAAATTTTTGCTGGAAGCCTGGCATGGTCTTTTAAGGAACTACACAATAAAATGCGTGAATATCGCGCCTCAAAAACATTCCTTCTTCACTTTTATTATTATTATTTTCTTCATTTTATTCCCTGCGTTCATCTTTCATTCCATTCCCCCACTCTTCGCGTCCCTCTGGCATTTCTTGCGCTTGTTCTCCAACGTAATCCGATATGTGATTTTACCAGCCAGTTTCCGATAGCCTTCAGCCGGCGGAGGGTCCCCCATAAACCACAAAACTCGCCAACAGTTAAAGCGAAATGATACGGCGATCGCACTCGCTGCTGGCGCCTCTCCAGCTCGTCATATTCCCCACCACTGAAGTAAATTTGGAAGCCATTAAAGTTTCCTCTTTTTTTTCGTTGTCTTGGCCCGTGTTTATATTTATATGCATGGAGAAGATGAAGAAGGAAAAGGAAGGGAAAAAAGTCTGCACGGAAACAGGAAAATCTCAAGCACACATCACAATGATGGCAATCTCGACGGAGCACTTGGATTTACAAGGGAGATAACTGGAAAGCAAGGGAGATAACACACAAATGGGCGACGGGGGAAACAATCGAGTTGTTGATAGTCTCTACTCTTTTCTTTTTAAAGTCCCCAGTCTTTACTTTCCAAGACTTCCTTTGTACCAACAGTTATTAAGTCAGATGTGTTTCGACCAAAGCTGACGGAATGGCACGGCGACAGAAACACAAAACGCAACAGATATGAAATAGACTTAAACCTCATTTCTTTGAGAGTATATCTTCGGGCCATAGTTCATATACTTAAATAAAATGATGTTCATTATCATATTTTTAAAAAAATGGCTCTTGTCCATTACAAAATCGAATACTGAAAATACTGAGCCATAAATTACCCGTAAGATAGGATACCGAGACGGCTTAATTAGCCAATTTCCGTCCGCCCACTTGCGCGCGTATCGTCCATGGCAACAATGCAATAATTCGCACCACACGCCTTCATAACTGAACGAAAACGGCGAGTACATTTACCGCAGAGCTCTATGAGCAGTACCCACCGTGTTTATACGCGCGCAAGTTTGTGGACATATACTGAAAGAAGGAATGGTCCGTCTCGGTATTCTGTGTCTCGGGCTTACTATATAAAATACCAGGGCTAAAGTAATGGGATTTTTTTTTAATTTTGTAAAAGTGAGTGGAAAAAAAATGTAATGTGGAACTGCGTATTCCCCTGATTTTATTCTCTTCTTTCGTAAGATATAAAATTATGTCTGCAAATTTATTTTTTTAACCAGATTTAAGAACGATCATTATAAGGTCCCAAAGTATAGATCCATGAACTGAAATGTATTTACTATAAGGAATGCTCAAATTGAATGCCGTGGGCTCCGCCAAACTTGTGTATACGTTGAAAACGAGAATGATGCGGTCTTTTATTGGTGATTTTCAAGCCATATCAGATCTGAAATAAAAAGTAAAAAAACTCAAGTTTCATTTCAGGAAAAATGATTATTCATGCAAACTTCTTGGACCCCCCCCCCCCCCTCAACCTCCTCCGTATAATAAAGGGGATGTATATTTTATTCTCAAATTCTTCTTTACTGCCAAAAATGAATACCCTTTACGTTTCCAGTTAAATTAACTAAAACGGTGAACAATTATCTGATATTATTATGTGTTTAAAGTCAAAATTTTGACTTAGCTTCAAGTCTTACTGCGTGCGACCCCACAGATTTTCTGTGATATTTTATAAAAAATTTTGAATTTATAACTTACCCTTAGTTTTGTTCCGTCCTCAGAATTTGATGTTTGTTAGAATTTAAACTTTCCTAATTACAGATCGATCCTTTATGTAGCACATAAGAAAGATGGAACTCTTCAGCTCGTATAATTATTAGTTTGACGAAAATATTTACTGACGTATCAATTTTAGCACACAAATTTGTTTTGACGAAATACTTTATGACAGATTATTAGTATATGACAGGAATTATCAGATACGTACTTTGATTTCGTTATCGCCATTGTTATCAGCGAATGGTACTACTAGTGCCAGTCAGATGTGACACCGTGTCTCGCTCCCCTCCGGACTCACAGAAGTTGACAGTTGCACCCACAGACCCGTAACTCCCCCGTTCACGGTGAGACAACCCGGGAAATAGCCTTGTGATTGCTCACTATGCGGCCTCAGCGTTATCGCCCCCGCTGTATGCAAACCGTGAAATACCGACGCTGTCACCGTGAAAGAGAAGAATAGTATTTTGTAGCCCCTTGTGTTTTCCCTCTCAGATGTATTTTTCTTACATTATTGCCTAGTCATTTTTATTATTCCGTTCCGTGTGCCCAGTCAGAGCAAAGGAAACCGAGTGTTCTCTCTGGTAACTCAAGGCGATCGCTCATTTGACGAATCTATTCACCAATACAGTCGTAAAGCCGTCATAACCTAGCTCCCTGTCTCTCTATTCTTCATTTGTTCACACTGTCTCTTTCCTCTTTTTACTTTCATTTTTCTACCTTCTTTAACAGTGGTTCTTAACATATTAAAACCTAACGGCTATATTTTTCACCCCGACCACTCAGTTTTGAGCCCATACACGTAGCAACACTGATCGGACATTCCGGGTTAGTGGAAATGATTCATGGAGATTGGGCTTGAGAGCCGATAGAAATTATTCTGCATAGTCTGAGGTAAGAGAAATAAAAGTGAATCTGTATTTTTGAAATACATTATGCACTATCCATATTTTAAGAGACTAATACAGTGATTCTCAAACGGGATACACTTAGTTGGCAGAGCAGGAATTTCAATTCTAATGGGAGGAAATTTAGTTAGTGAAGGCATTCCAAAGTGAGAAAGAATGTACTTTCACAACAACATGTTTGGGCATTAAGTCAGATGGAACTTTTATGATCCACTGAAATACGGAGTATCTTTCTTTAAAAAATGTATTTCATTGATTGCAGCTGATAAAGAAACAAAGCCTCATAAATTACCACTGTAAAAGTATAATAATAATAATAATAATAATAATAATGTATAGCATTTATATAGCGCATATCCATTTAAAATGCTCTATGCGCTTTACAGAAACAACATGTCAACCACAGAGCAGAATGGAGCTGCCTGCGAAGCGCTCAACACACTGCACTGCTTCTTTCTCTCTCCCTGTCTCGCTCACTCTCTCTCTCTCTATCTCAGAGCAAATTGTAACGCAGCCTGTTAGGCGCAGTTCACAACTCACAACAGTTCACAACTCACAGCAGTTCACAACTCACATCAGTTCACACAACACACAACTCAAATAATATTTGAATATTTATTAATAACAATATATATATGATTTTGTTGTTGCTGGTCGGGGGGGGGGGGGTGATATGGATAAATTTTAATCTATTAATTTCAATTTTCAATTTTGCCCGGGAAAACGGTGGAAAAAGTATTAGACAACAATACAAAATGGGGAGGGAACTGAAGATACCTGGGGTAGCAACGGGAGGAATGGCCCGGGACTCTGAGAACCGCTGGCCTACCCCCACCCTTCCCCAAGTTAAGAACCACTGCAGAACACTCGTCTGTGGCCCCGCGTGGGCTCCATGCCTTGGCAATTTTCATGACCGCCACTGTCAAGAGCCAATTTTCTGGCCACGAAGCTTTATCTGAAGAGCATTTGTTTTTTTGGTGTGCTCTGCTCTGTTTCAGAGAGACAGAGTGATCCATCATACAGAGCCACTGCTGACGCTCTTTTAAATTCTGTTACTAGACCAGGCGCCGATTTGGTTAATGCTTTACGACTTAGATCAGAATGGCTCTCACACGGGATACTTTTATAAGAAGGGGTATTTACCATATTGTTGTATGGGACATTTTGCCAATTTCGAGGTTTAGTTATGAATGTGGTTCTCTCACTCCTAACTTTATTATGTAAAAGTGTCATATGGGTGTATTATTCGTGGGCATTTATATGCAAGTTTCGATTTTGAAGCGTATTGAACAAGACCCTGATTTTACACCTCTTCAAATTTTCAATCCTCATTTTCTCGAAAAAGGCAAAACTGCCTGCCATACAACAATCTGGAAAATACCAGACGATATAAAGACGTGCGTACATCCACAGATTCGATTTTTCTATGATAACTTTGAAAGTACTATGATAACCATTACACCCTTATGCCCTTTATCATTTATTTTTTGTTTCTCGTGGTCAAACAGGGTTGCACAGTTAAGTTTCTTCATTTCAAAAAATTTCAGGACTAGAATAATTAAGCTTAACATGTTTGGCTAGATGGTTACAAATAGCCTTTTCGCTGACAGAATGGTCACAGTAGGTCTTCTGAAATTCCTCACAAATTGGGTACAAAAATGGGTACCCCCCTGCTTATTTACTTATCTATTTATTTTCAGTTAGTTGGTATGTCGGCCGTTTAATCAATCAGTCAGTTAGTTAATAGTTATTTAGTCAGTCAGCCAGTCAGTCAGTCAGTCAGTCAGTCAGTCAGTTAGTCAGTCAGTCAGCCAGTCAATCTAATTAATTGCGGCCCTAAAAAGTTACATTGTGTACACAGATCTCACTTTTTGAAAGCTATAGCTACTGTTCTGTACATGTCTGTCCCACGACAAAATTGTCCACAAACTACTGTTTTGCATCGAATCTGTGGGTGGTCACGAGTGCAGACATGTCTGTGGTTTTGGATCTCCTTGTCGTAAGTGTACTGGTGTACGGGTGTACGGGTGCGGCTGGAAGTAGTCAACAATGTCAAGCTATTATCTAAAGCAGGAGGCTTATCATAATTATAATATTATTGTGTGGGGAGATTCAGCACGATAAACAGTCTAGATAATCTCCTATCATTATTGTTTTATGTTTTTTCTCTAAACTCCCGCTTTGGGAGAATTTTGAGAAAATGCTCTTCATCGAACCGAAGGGAACACATCTACAGTTCCCACTGAAGTCAAAATGTGGTAGAAAGAAAATCGTATATTATTATGTAGCAAAGTCTTGTATAAGAAAGAACACAGAAACGATAGTTTGTTAATTAAGTAAAGTCTAGCATAGGAAATACTACCAAAAAGATACAATTTGTTAAGCAAGGCCTCAGCTAAGAAATAATACAAAAACGATGCAGTCAAATGGTATCGTTTGTGTATTAATTCGCACTCAAGGCTTTGCTACATACAACTTTTTCCTTATGCCATATTTTGACTTTGCTTTAAGTTTTGCTGTGACTCCCCAGATTTTCTGCGCTTTTTTTTTTTTTTTTTAATAATATTTATTGAGTTCCCACTGAAGTGCCAGAAAATTGAAGTGCCAAAAATTAATGGTCAAAACGAAATCTGTATCTAACTGTCGATATGTAGATATACGAACATATGACTCAGTGTTCACATTCGGTCATCACAATTATAATTTACTCTCCGTAGTTCTATATCTGACACACCTTATAACCCGAAGGCTTCCGAATCATATTCCCCATGCATTACATATAGAGCAGCACAGAAAAGACAGAACGTTTAGAAGTGTATGCCTACTCAGTGCTCAGAGAAACGGGAGTGAAAGAGTCTAGAAAAAGAAGAAACTGAGGCGGGGTTCGAACCCGAGTCCTCTGTTTCTTCATTCTTTCACTCCCACAGTTCTGAGCTCTAACCAGGTATGCATCTCTAACGCCTCGTCTCTTCTCTGTCGCCCTGATTAATTTCTCTGTTCATTTTCTTCATCTTCTGTCTGCCTCAAGCATCTTTTTTCTTTTGTTAACTCTTACTAGTTGGCCGGTTGAATAGGAGAATACACAGGATATTAATTATGATATTTTAAGTTGATTTCCGACCAGCAATATGTAAAGAGAGGCGATGAATGAAATTTCCGATCATACTTTTCTATTTTGCTCCTCGAAAATGGGTATCATTTTAGCAGCTCAAAAAGGTATAAATACATAATATTATTAGAGACTGAATTTGATTGAAAATGGACATGTCCACTCAATCCATGGTAAAAAATTGAAGCAGTACAGAAATTAATCTGCACAGTCCAGAACAAGAAATATGAAAGCGGCTCTGATCAAAGTTTTTGGTCACTTAGAAACGATATTTTAGGTCCCCATATGTTCACTCTCCAGGCCAGTTACAGTATGTTGGTGATACAGTGAGACAGCATCGTCGTGTTGTTTTTTTTGGTTGTTGTTGTTTTTTTGTTTGTACCGACTAAAAGTGAATCAATGATACACCCTTTTCCCGTCTTTCACCCCTACCACGACCACAACCTCCATCTCGGTCACGGCACGGTTGCTACCACTACAGACTACACTCGCCACTGCCAACATCTCCACACCATCATAACTACAAAATGTCAACAGCGAAAACGCTTTAAAGCAACACTACTTCAGTTAGACTGGAGTCGCTTTCAGTGTGTCACAAATCCCAGACTGGGAGATGTAATAGTTTATGACAGGACAACAATCACGAACAAACAAGTTAACACTTAACAGAACAACCCATCAGACTCACACATTTATTAAACATAATTATACAGATAATAGCGCAATTACATACATTATATTATTGCAATTACTGCCGTACAACGGCCTTATTCTCACACACACTCTTCCTCGGATCCACAACCCGGTAGTTACTCCTAAAGGCACTTCGGCCTCAGCTTCCCCCCTCAGGGTCTTAATAGCACATTAATAATTCACTGGCGCCGCAGTCTCTCAATATCACCTTCCTATTGTCATACACCTTAGCACTCCCCTAGCACCTCAGCAGGGCAATAACACATTATCATTTCAATAGACATTATCATTTCAATAGTACATTATTAGCTCACTAGCCCCTCAACATGGCAATAGTACATTATCACATTCACGCTCATATCTACGTCCCTGTCCGTGGCCTGACTGCCACGACTTTATGTGCCTCTACTGTCCTGCACTGACAGCCTCACTTCTGGCCTATGTGTGGCCTCCGGCCCTATGCTGGCCTATCCCCTGTGCTCATCGAGGTGGCTCTGCGGCCCGTCCTCGACACCTACAAGAATAACATTACATTGGTATAATACCCTACCATTTCTATTCACTCCACCTCTCCTTACAACCCACGAAGCGTACACACACTAGTTCACCTTTCACTCACCACACATCTTACGGTAACACACCTCCATCGGAGTACACACTACTCACTCGCGCTACAAATCCATGAACTCACTTTCATCTATCGCTCATGCCGCACATTGCTATATCCAATATCAAGGACTTCCACATTCCTCACATATACATATTTACATCATGGTAATAGACGAATATAATATAATACATCAATCATAATAATCAATCAACGTTCTACGTACCAGTCATCACTGGAAACTCTCTCACTGGTCTCTCGACTGCTCCCCTTATGTCCGCCCGATGGGCTCTTATTAGCGTCCGTTCCGTAGGACCTTCTAACTTGCAGTGATAGTAATACAGCGCTTTCGCCTCATTCAGACCCCCCACTACTCACAACAGCACGCTTAACTTACTTGTCTACGTGCGTTAATTTTACTCTCCTCCTTTCCCGTCTTTCCCTACTTGTCTGCCGTGAGCCCTTCTTACTCTACACCCGCTCTGTAGCAATCCCCTTAATTGCACTCACTCCACTCGTGACACAGTGTTTGTTCAATTTGGTGTGTGTTTGGGCTGTCCACAGAACCAATGCCGCGTCTAGGCGAGGACCAGTGACCTTTCTACACTAGTCATTCCCATAATAAATCAAAACTCATTCACAACATCATCAAAGACAGCTGGCTTAAACTGATTTACACATGTTAATCTGTCTTTCTAAGCTTGGTGTAAGTATTGTTGTTTCAAGAAGTCTAATAGTTACCTACCTACCTACCTACCTGTCTATCTATCTATCTATCTATCTATCTATCTATCTATCTATCTATCTATCTATCTATCTATCTATCTATCTATCTATCTATCTATCTATCTATCTATCTATCTATCTCTTCATCTATCTATCTATCTATCTATCTAAGATGGATGGTGATGTCACGACAGTTAGTTTCAATGAGACCCCACACAACTGGTCTTTTGTTATTGAAAGCCAGTGTTGTGTCCTCCTCACCCTCCAACTAGACGGTCGACCAAAACATGCGACTGCGGACTGGGCCGTACGCTACAGCAGGGGCGATGCGGTTGTGAAGTTGTGGCTATTCTTTAGTACAAGTGCTAACATTCACACTGTTACTTCAAGGAGCTGCAGTGATCAGGATGAAAGTGGAACAAGATGAAAAGAAAAAAAACAAGTAAGCATTTCAAAGGTTAATCTCGCAGTTTGAGCGCTGTGTACTGTCTTTCGTGGTTTTCGGTTAATTAGCATCATGTTTGGCTCCTTCTGTCTGTCTCTCTGTCTGTTTGCGTGTTTGCTTGTCTGTCTTTCTGTCTCTCTTTCTCTCTCCCCATCCCTCCCTCCGTCCCTCAGCTTGGGCACTCTATACTCGCTTTCCCCCGTTTTGCGTCAGTTAACGTTTGGCTCCCTCTCGCTCCTTCTCTCTTTCCCTCTCGCTTTTTTGTCTCTCTTTGACTATTTCTCCCCCCCCCCCACACACACACAGGCTGATCACTCTGTACACTCTTCCCCTGTTTTCCGTTAATTATCATCATGTTCTCTCTCTCCCCTTCTCCTACCCTCTCCCATTCTGTGTCTCCTACAGCTCACGCCGCCCCATCTTTCTCTACCCCCCGGCCCCCTTCCCCTTCTCTCATCAGTTACCTCTTTTCATGCATTGTGCCACTTGTCAAAGTTCAAAGAGACCTGAGGTGAAGAGTAATATTCTTAACACAAGTGCAGGCTTTGGTTCATTTGCTTCGCCTGTAATAAATTTTCCCCTAGACGATACGGCAGAAAACAAGCCCTAGTGATAAAAAGGAACATGTTGTATTGTACATGTACAAAGTATTATTACCTTTCAGAACAAGAGTGTACCAGACAGCTTTCAGAAATCCTAGGTATAGACAGTTTCCGTAACATATCGTGAATTTTCAGTGCCCAAAAAATGAAATAAAAGTGAGTAATTATCTATCTATCTGTCTGTCTGTATGTCTGCCTGTCTGCCTGCCTGTCAGCCGCGCCTGCCCATCCGTCTGTCCGCCTGTCAGTCTGTCCGACTGTCTGTGGGTCTAAGAATAAACAATAACATACGAATTTGGTTGAGAAAATAAAGTAAAGATTAGCTTCAGCTGCAACAGATAATGTAAAAAACTATACTTACAACGCATGTTCAGTGTCTTTTTTTCTCAGACTGTTTTGTCTACATCCTTTTAAAACGAATTTTAGGCGTCTCTGTTTGTTTGTTTTTCTAGTATTTGACGTATTTTCTTTTTTCCCATCAGAATTTAGATAACATTCCACAAACTGCTGAAGTTGCCATGACCTCTTCTGAGACTACTCAAAATTAGAGTAAGACTTTCCGTCAGCTAGTGGGGTTATGAGATACGGCTGTTTATCACTGGGGGTCATCTTACCAGGCTGACCAAGTCTCACACACAAAATGTAATGAAACTGGAATCCAAGTTCACGGCTGTGTCAGACAGTATCAGGAGAGGGGATGTATTTCACTTGCAAGGCCGGTTGTTATCAACTGGGGCATCAAACTGACTTAACACCGTTCGGCCGTGATGGAAGACCCCTGGTCCGTGAGAACGAGTGACCATTGGTCAGAAATGGTCTGGAATCGCTTTCCCTATGTGTCACCTCTACACAATCTCCCTTCAGTTGTTAAAGCGGTGTGATCAAATGTCTTAGACTACCCACGAAACTTAATAGCTTGAGGCCGCTCAGTACATGGGATTATCATCATGGAATCGCTTTGTGTTTCAAGGGAGGAGACAGTTTTATGAAAAATATAAAAACCGCAGAAAATTAATTGCGTTGCAGTAAGGCGCCAACTAAACCAAACCATGGGGAAAAGAAGAAGTTCTATGAAGCAAAGCGATACTACAAAAACGCAAAGGAAAAGAGGAGACAAATCAAGCTTTCGGTATATTTACATGTGCCTTTGCCAAGAAATAAACAATAAAATAGATCGGAAAACTGAACCAATAAGACAATTGAATTTTTCTCTTTTCCACTGCTTTTGACTGCATCGTTTCTGTATTGTTTTGTTGTTTTTTTGCGCGAGGGTTTGCTACATACAACTTTTTTCTTTTTGCCATAGTTTGTCTTCATTTCTAGACGAACCCCTTTTCGTTCCTGATTTTTAAATGAGGCTGATTTAGCAAGTGTTTAAAACATTGAGAAGTATAAAGATATTATGCTGATTTTTGTCGAGTTTCCCTCAAACAAAAATGTAATTCCAGTTCTTACTGAAACAGTGAAATACACTTTGTATGATAGAGACAGTTTAGTATTGCTCGCTTCATTAATGCTAATTACATTTTACATTATGTACTTGGGATTAAAATCATCATGAAAACAGGATTGGCTGCTTCGAGTCAACATTCACTGCGGAAAATACGTCTTGAAAATTTAAGGGAGGATCATAGAGATATTATTACACTAGAGTGCGCACGGTGTCACACGGCGTGGAACTATTAGAGTCTCGTGGCGGCCATTTTGAGTTGGGGTGGCGATTTCGGAAGTCAGAGGTTTTTTTTTCTGTATGCAAGATGGTTCAGAATTCCATAAATCATTTCTATTATTCTGTCCTTCCTATCTAAGGCTGAGCAAGCCCAGTTTACTATAACAACGTCTTTCAATCTCTCCCACGCACGCCATCTGTGATTTGTACATCCATTTGTCTTAATTATAATTACACACTTGCGAAGAAACACAGGAAAGACTCGGGGCGGGGTGGGGGGGGGGGGAAGAGAAAAGGCAGAAGAGAATCAAAGACCTGGGTCTTTTATGAACAAGTGCCAAAGCGGCCCCGAGTTGACTGCACAGTGATGGCTCAGTTTCAAGGAGATAGGATGTTAAATGCTCTGGGCTAATAATGTCCAGATTTACGTGTCATCGTACTGCATCATGCTCCTCCCACCCCCATCACTCTTGTGTTTTGGATTGTCTCAGTTAAAACAGACAGCCATGATGGGACTGGGTGGCAAGGTTATCTCCATAGGCCTAATTCCTCTTTGATATGAATAAAACGTACGTCCAAACAACTTGATCACTTAATGCATTGGATTGACAATAGGCAAGGACTAGAGATCAAAAGCTATTGTAATATATTTATCAATATGAGTATATCATGGGGCATTGCCATATTGTTGTTTGCGACACTTTGCTGATTTTTTTAGCCTTTGTCATGAAAGTGGTTCTCTCACTCCTCATTTCATCATGTATAAGTACAGTGTCATTCCAATCTTTAAGTTTCGATTTTGAAAGGTCTGGAACAAACCCCAGATGTTACACAACTCTTCGAATTTTCAATCCTCATTTTCCTGAAAAGGCAAAGATGCACCTAATACAACAATATGGAAAATGCCAGTGGATATTATTTATCAAACAATAACAACAATTTTTTATTGTGACTTATTTTTTTGCTTTTTTTTTTTTTTTTTTCTTTTTTTTTTTTGTTTTTTTTTTTGCTTTCCGTGGAAGGAATCTGAGAGATTGGCTAAATGGATTGCCAGAATAAGTAGGCAAACTGAGAATGGGAAGCCTTGGTATCCAACCAAGAATGACTAAGTGTGTAGTGCTCACTTCCTAAGCTCTGACAATTACGCAGGGCTCGATAAACAGACACTAAGACCAAAGGCAATTCCATCTGTTTTCGAAAATTATCCTCCACTCAAGCAGAAACTGCCAACTCCAAGAAGACCATCTCCCAAAAAGAGGAAAAATCCTGAGAGCTGAACCCCCCCCCCCCTCCCCCCCCCCCCCAACCCCCTTTCAAAGCTATGCATGTTGTAATTTTCATGAGTCTTACTAGTTTTACCAGTCATGAACTTGTTATTTTGAAGAACGTTGTTTGGGGGACGTAGTCTGATTACAAAACCAAACAGAAAATATTGCGGTGTTCACTGTTCAGCTTTAGCTTTCTATGTAAAAAAAAACTGTCTCCGCAACAACAGCCTGTGTTGCATCGTATTTGTATTAGTATATCTATTATGACTTTGACATAATTATAGGCGGGGATGGGATTACTATTCCTTGAGACGTCGAACAGCCAGCGCCTGCTCGCTAGCGAATCCCTCCCAAGTCAACATGGCGCGCATGTAGGCCAATTGGGGCCACTGCGACGCGTTGCACTTGTGCATGCGTGCGGACTCTAGTTTATTATAGTATCTCTATGGGGAGGACAGAGACAAAAAGCGAGAAATTGGGTTAAAAAAATCATTCACAAAGTTAGATAATGAACGCACAGATTCTGGGCGCCCACCATCGGACTTTGATCTGTTGTCCAGTTGGATGGTGACGTCACGACACTGAGTTTCAACCAGAGAGTATGTATTTATACAGACATCTCACTTCCGCCAAATCGCAAAACTAGGTCGCTGCGGTAAACAAGAATTAAAAGAGACCGCCATCACCAAAGATAGTGTGCATATCTGTTTACTGTGTTTTTTTCATAATTTTGGGCTCATTGAAACTATTTAGAGCCGTTTGTAAGCTCTTATGTCCCGTGGAAATGCACAAACGGCTATTGTTTACCGCAGGGACCTACTTTTCGCTCCATGCTAACAGTGGTTTCCAGGAGTCTCCCGTGTCTCGCGGTGCAAATGCACCAACAGTGAAACCTCTCTATACATACACACTCTTGGCTCCAACAAAGTTTTCCATTGAAACTGAATGTCATCGACCAATCAAAGTTGGCTGGTGCGCCCCGCGGCTTTAGAGAAAGGATGGGAAACATACAAGCTAGATAGATGAGCAAAACAACTTCTGATAAACAAACAAAAATTTGGCTAAGAACCAAACGCCGTCTTCTTGTCTACAAATCGTGCCCTCGAGACACCCACATACAAATACAGCGTCTATATTCCCTCCCTCTCCCTCCCTCACCCCCCCCCCAAGAAAAAAAAAATAAACCGCCGACCGGCGCTGCACTGTGGCGACGACGTGCCTGCTCCAGTTACAACTGGGCTGCAATGGCACAAAGGCAAATTTCCCAAATGGGATTAAAGAAGTATACAAATACAAATACAAATACAAAATATTCCGTATAACTTTTTTAAAGGTTACTTGTGGAGTTAATGAAATGTCACTAGAGTTTTGGAAAACCCTATTTGATATCACTTTTTCATCTTGTGACGATAAATGAATCATTTCATGACCATAGTTATGGCTTCTTCTAACTCCACGTTTTGCACAACAGAGAAATTAAACGATAACGTTTGGGGCTTTCGTATTATGGTAAGGAGTTAGAATGAATCGGATCTGTGAAACAGCTTGATAAGCCCCCACAACGCATTTTAAACAAGTGTCAAAGTGCGCATAAGCTTTACCTCTTCTATATAATATTAAAAGATCTCCAGGTTGTTAGAAAAATGGAGCTAGAACAAACAAAAACTAAGTTCGCAAATTTGCCAGAAACAAACATCTCTCAATTTTTGACTGTCCGCTCTTCCTGTAATATGTTTTGTTCGTCTATTGGCCCTTCCTATCAAAGGAGTGACAGTGTTTCAGTGTTTCGCACGCGGGAATACTAAAATTTAGTACTGTACCAGTCTCTCCCACCACCAGTAGCTGGGAAGGTCAGGAACGAGGTGATAGTTATGGCCTCCCTCGGTAAGGCTCCGGCAATAACTTGCCAGCGGAGATGGCTTATCTTTGCAAATTTCCATGAAGAACTCTGACAGGACGTCGTGAGTACTGGGGGGATCGTTGTTTCACCGTCACTTATTGCTGAATGTGGAGTATGAAGGCCGCGGACGGCTGACCTGTTACTCAACAACTGTCAGACGGCACTGCACATGCTGGTCACATTACAGCTGAGAAAGTGGCGAATATACATAGTCTCTATAATACAAAGTCGTGAGATGCAGTAAGCATGGCGTTCTGGAACAGTTGTTAAGTCGTGGAACTTTCGTGGTTGAAACAGAAAATAAAGTTATTCAGACATGACTAATCCTGGAAGACCTTATGACAATATCATAACTCAGCATGCTTGGGCTGACAAGAAGAAGATTTACTGCACGCAAATTTCTCTCTCCTTTCTCTCTCTCTCTCTCTCTCTCTCTCTCTCTCTCTCTCTCTCTCTCTCTCTCTCTCTCTTTCTGCATCTCTCTCGCCCCTCTCTCTCCTCCCTCTCCTCACCCTCTCTCTCTTTGATACTCGTTTTCTAAATGAATCACTCAAACCAAAAATGACAAGATGGTCAATGATTTATGTTTGTATCTACTGCCTGCAGACACGGAAGAATTACATAACTCTTTTCAAGTATATCATCTACGTACCGTGCTTACACACGCAAACATTAGAACGATAGTTTTATTTTTGATGAATATTACAGATGCACGATACATTGCAAACAACTTTGATACATCGTGAATATTTGGATAGTAAAGAGGCTATCACGCACGATGTTTTGATATCTCAGAAACGAGATAATGTTCTTCATGACAACTAGGACGTCTCAGACACGTATGATTCCTCTGTCTCTTGTCTGTCTCTTGCAGGAAAACCATTAACACTTTTTAAAACGCTAAACTCTTCCATTATATCTCTCTTTGTCTCTGCTGTTTTCCTTCCATAAAAATAGGATACCTGGCCTCTCAGGTTTCCAGCACTGGGGCCTTGCGTTTCTCCCTCATTTGTTATTATTTCTGTAGACTGAGAATGTGGATGGTCTTTCCTAGCGTGTGTCAATATCGTCAACATACCTCAGTGGTCATCGTATTGTGTATCTACATTGCCCTATGACCTCCTGGAATTTCCTAGCAAAAACAAAGCAGAGGCGTGAAAGACAACACGCGCTTTCTTCCCCGCAGGAATTGATGGTCTTACAATCTCTTTTTGTGGGCGGTGTAGCAGCAGTTTGACCTCTCCTTTTCTTCATCCCCCCTCCCAACCTCCAGATTTCCACAGTCCCCAGGACATAAAAGTGATTAAAAACTGGAAATAACGAGCGTCACCGGGCAAGTTCCATGAAAATTGAATTTATCTGCACTGTTTTATTATTGACCTCTGAATAGTTACGGACAATAATACCTGTACTACTAGTTGGCCCGCTGACTCGGGGAATACACAGTTGTGATTTTTAAAGTTGAGTTTCTATCCCCAATGTGTAAATGGAGGGGCAGAACGACATTTCCTGTCATACTATTTAACACTATAACAGGCTTAAACGCCTCACTCCGGGTGGACCTTACCCTCCATTTTATACCTTCTCTACATCTGCCTCAGCAACCCCGAAGTAATAAATTCCCAAACTTTAAAACTTCAAATCCACAAACAATGGTGTGCTCTAAGGCGCTAAACTAAAATGAGAAACAGGACTAACGTAGAATCAATTCATCATGCTCCCACCCACACACATGAGCAAAACTTAATCCACTCTTATCCTCAAATTTCTGAGACCAAAACGGACATCATTCACTTTCAAAGAAAACAGTCCTGAACATTTCAGATTTGAGTCTATTATTAAAAACAGTCCTAAACATTTCAGATTTGAGTCTATTATTAAAAACAGTCCTAAACATTTCAGATTTGAGTCTATTATTAAAGGAAGCGCAAGGATCTTGTTAATTTGCATAGTTTTTAAAAATATGAATCGGCTTAGTAGCAAAACAATCCGACTTCTGCTCGGAGATTGCGTGATCTGCGCTAATAATATAAGCTTACTTGAGTGTACGTCGATCACCAATGGCTACCCCAGCCCCCTTTCGCCTGATTAGACAATCTGACTATCGCCCATTGATACAAACTGACTAGACCCTCACGCCCCCAGGTCCATCTGACTATTCTATGTGTTGTCACTTTAAATTCGTGAACACCATACCAAGTTTTGTTTCAGCAAACCTTCACCAGTCGCGCTTTTGGTAAACATGTTGTACGGATATGCACTGTCCATATCCATACAACGTGTTGGACGGATCCATACAACATGTTGTACGGATATACAATTCCATTTTTAAATGTGATGATGTTCTCACTTTTCCTGTTGTCAACGCTAACGTTGTTCCACAATATAGCTATAGGCGTACCAACAGGAAAGGTCTTTTCACTAAGCAACAATCTGACTATGGGTGTCCCAAGAAGGTTTCACGTCCTCTGATCTTACAGTGCGTGATGGTTGGTATGATTCCACTAGCTGTGAAAGATATTTTGGGGCCAGCCCGTTCAAACATTTAAACATAAAGCAGAAATTCTTGAAGTCTATTCTTTTCTTAATATCCCCCCTGCAGGTTATCATGAATTATCATTATAACTTTTTACGATTTAGTCCTAAAATTTAGTACTTTAATGCTTACAGTTGCCGGGGTCAAGTATTTTTGAATGGACAGATCTGCTAGTCAGTTTCGGCCGTTTTCGTGGCGTGTCGTTGCCGCTTTCCGGCTACCGATTATTGACAAAAGGAAAGACAGCGGAAGCCCAACTTCCTGATGACACATGGGTGATTCTCGAAGAAATAGCTGGTCAAGAATAGTCCGAATGTGGCCAAATAAATAAAAAACTGTGGTGGAGGAGGGGGTGAAAAGATAGTTACTATTAGAACCGAGGATGCCTGTCCCGAGACAACAGGTTCTGTTTCGGTTCTCTGATATTTTTGTGTTAAAGAAAGACTTAAGCTGGTGGCACACAGAGTCAAGTCTGTTTTGTCTCGACTTTAGTGTGAGCTATGGATTATGGAGTGTAATGGAACCTCGCTCATTGGCGACACCGAAACAACACCGTCTCTCTGGTTCAGCCTGGAGTCAGCTGTTGGAAAGAGACACCTCAATCACGCAGTCAGAACAGGCGCGAAATAGACTTGACTTAGTGGGCCCACAGTCTTAGACATTGGCTTTACTAACGACTCTTCAAACGATTGATCTTAATTCGCTGAGTAGCAAAATTGCAGTAAAATTATATTTTTATCTATCGATTTCCTGGGATTCACCTGAGCTCATCGTTGATCTTTTTTTTCCCCAATGTATACAGACATCTTCCCACAGTTGTAGAAGTGTGCAGCACCATCAGACAAGCCAAAAACCACTACCAAGACGGCCTCGAAACAATCAAGAAAGAAGAGAAAAGGGAAGTGGTATGGCCGTGTCACTAGAGATGGCCTGTCAAAAACCATCTTGCATTCACAGTTGAGGGCATCTATCTATCTATCTATCTATCTATCTATCTATCTATCTATCTATCTATCTATCTATCTATCTATCTATCTATCTATCTATCTATCTATCTATCTATCTATCTATCTATTTGTCTGTCTGCCTATCTATCTATCTATCTATCTATCTATCTATCTATCTATCTATCTATCTATCTATCTATCTATCTATCTATCTATCTATCTATTTGTCTGTCTGCCTATCTATCTATCTATCTATCTATCTATCTATCTATCTATCTATCTATCTATCTATCTATCTATCTATCTATCTATCTATCTATCTATCTGCCTGTTTGTCTGTTCATTTTTTTTTTTTGTCGTTGTTGTTGTTGTTGTACAACTGTTTCGGGATTTCCCCTCGGATCGCCTCGCACATGTCATTACCCTCATCCCCTCTCACGTGAAAACAAAGAGAAAACATCCCCCGATTGACGCCCGACGACACACAAAAAATCACGTCTAAATGGGATGCGGAACATTTTTTTTGCACTGCAATGGAGCGTGCGAGCATTTGGCATATGGCTATTAGAGATATATTTTATGAAGTGTCAATATTTTCCTTTGCTGTAAAGCGGCAACAGTTGCCGTCAAGCGCGCTCGCTTTAACAACAAAGTAGTAAAAACATGAAAACAGACAGCTGGTCGTTCTTTAATGCTGTAACAGAATATGACAATTTAATGCTCTTTATTTTCACGTACTTGTCAAAGCAAAACCGCGAATTGAGCTAGGTATAAACCGACACGATGACACGAGATGCCGATGTCTCTTTCTGAACGTTTATTCTAGTGTGATTTTTTGAGAGCGACATTAAATAATTTTCTCCTTTCTGTGACAATATTGTGTCTATTCAGTTTGAAGAATTCCAAATATCTCATTTCGTTTTGTTTCTTTTCCAATATTCTGCGGTTGTTGTTGTTGTTGTTTTTTTTGGCGGCCAGCAATGTTCTCTCTAATTTTCATCCGTCAGTGTATGCAGTTTTGTCCTAGCATTTCTCTTCTAGCCATTAATACGGTTCTAGCATGTTCTAATAATATACAAGTTGACTGCGTTCCACGAAGTTTCGAAGTGTACAATTATTAATTATCACATTATCGTTCGCAACTAACCTTTTGTGGACACATTAAACTTGTGGTACCTAGGATACTATTTCTGGGATACTTTCTTTGGTTCTACAATTTTTACTGCTTCTAGCTTCTCCTTGGGTGGTAAATGACAAAATAAGTTATGAAAGACCAAATTTCTGAGAAAACCCCTCCAAAGGCGGAAACATTTTCTATGGAAAGTGAAATTTGTTTATAAAAATGAAAGATTAGCCATTTCTCTGCATTTAGTTAAAGCATTTTGCTTGAAATCGTCTTAGCAATATTCTGTTTTGATTTTCTTAAAGAGGCCGGATTTCGCTAGATCCACCCACATAATTATGATCTTTTCATCTTCCTCACTTTTTTTCCTCTTCATTCATCTTAATTAAATTTAGTAGGTTTCAAACTTTATGAAACTTTATGTCTGGGCACCAGAGGGTTAATTCCCATGCACTGGTTGCAAAACATGCATCCCCGTGCACACGCGCACTGGTAAAAGGGAACACTGAGAGTGAAGTGTATCTTTGCGCAAAATCTCACTTGAAGTGTCCGGGTAGTGACGCAGCAAACTGCATACTCAAGAAATAACGGCAGAAGCTGAGTGTGTCTGACCGGACTTAGTATGATAGGATCTCCCGGGATTTACTAAGAAAATATAAGAAAATATGTTGTGCACACTTCTTGCTTGCCAGCAGTTGACTGTGTCATTCCGGGCTTAGTATGAAACGCCCCTTGGTCTTTAACATCAATAAAACTGTGAGTAAACGGAATTGCACACGATGAGAAATCAGATTGGATGTGATGGAAAGGGATGGGAGCGGGGAAATGAGCTTTTAAACCTCACCGCCCACCCCCACCCGCACCCCAAAAAATGTAACCATGTCTCTCATCCCAAACGATGTAAAAATGAAATCTTTATCCCTTTTATTTTTCTTTTTCTCTAGAGATGTAAATAAAATGTTTAGCTCGAGAAAACGAAATCTTAACAGCTGCTCGGGTGTAACAGAAAAAAAAATGTATCACAGTAAAGTTTATGTAGGGATTTGTTGGAAAATATTGAAAACAAGCATTATGTGGATTAGCTCAATGATGGCAATAATTAAAACGTAACTCTTCATGCTCAACCTTCAACTAGTGCAGTGGTTCTCAGAATTCTCCATTCCTGTCCTTGAGAACCCAGGTCTCCTCAATTCCTATTACATTTTGAAGATGTTATATAATAATTTGTATTTTTATTTTGGTAAATGTTGAAACATTTTAAGAAACTAAATTTCTTTATTATTTTTGCAATCCAATGTTAAAATGAAATTCTTATTTCAGGATTCAGTCTGACTCTGAAGCAGCAGGTTTTTGTGAACTGATAATCCGTAATTGCTTTTACTTTTGCAGTTGTGTATACTGGTATTTTATTTGATATACATTGCACAGAACACATTCTTTTCCGATTTGGAGTTTCTCCTCACACTAAAATTACTCTCCAGTCCTTCCCTGGCTAAAACTCTTTCCCCGAATGCCAAGAGCTCCCCGTTTCAGAATCACTGAGCTAGAATAAGGCATATCAAGAATTTGAACTATGAATGCCCTCATTTGACAATTTATAAATCAATTCTGGAAGTATCAGGATGTATGGATAAGACAGTTTGTATTTGGGTGTTAGGGGGTTAACTGCCTAACTGAGGCCTAGTCCGGGCAGTTAACCCTTCTAAAAACCCAGACCCTCTGGTCCTATCATGATGGTCTGCTGGATCAAACGATAACCATGAGGAGAGTTACGGCCCTTAGCTCTATTAGAACCACACGACGACAGGGGAGAATTCTATTGAAGTAATCCCCGAAATTGCGCTAGTGTTGAGTGATTGGTGAACCTACACGGAAATGGACGCAAGTTCAAGGGCTCGCCAGCACCCATCACTGTTTGGTGATTCCGGAATTCGGATATAATTCTTCCGATTACTTGCAAAAACACTGTCCTTCACGCTAATTCGTTGTTGTACAATTATATATATTCTAAAATTGTGGGAAAAAAGATGAGGAGGAAGAGAGTTATAAGTACAGCTACAAGGCAGACTGTGCAACCTTTCATTATACTAGTGAGGGCCAGAACTGGAAAGTGTGATAATCGAGAGGGCGGGATACTCTAATCGCATAGTGAAGCCTTTCTATTAGTGACATGTTATTTACTTGACTGTTGATTTCTCAAGAACACTTCCTTGTTTCATTTGAGATTTTTATTTGGGGGGGGGGGGGGGCGTAATTTATTATTATGATTATTATTATTATTATCATCATTATTATCGTTATTTTCATAGTTTAAAGGCCGGTGTGTAAAGTAACTTTCGTCAGTCAACCTCGGGGGCTGGTCAAAATTGCTTGGCGGGTCGTAGGTTGCACATGTCCAGAACTGACTATATCGACCACCTTGCCATTCTAGTTATCTCGACCAGGGGAACTGTGACCAGTCATATTTCCTATAGGCTACTTGTTACACATTTCATCATTCTTCAGACAACATTGTGGCCGTACATGAGACAACAGGGCTATGTTTCTTGAGTATACCAATTTAATAACGGCTTCAGGGTTGAAGTAAGGATTAGAGTTTAGGTGTCTGGTAACAAAAGTATGAGAAACTTCCTTCAGGACATTAATTTCAACACACAAAAAAAGTTCCCACAACTGGCTAGTAAAACCTTTGGGGATTAGAATGATCTGGAGCACCGGTTCCTAGAAATGAACCATTGCATTTTTCTGACCGTTATTATCTATGTATTTGTCTTTAGTATTGATTTGTTTTTCTCTAAAAGGAAGGGGATGTTAAAGTAAAGTAAAGTAAATATAATGAAATAAAAAACTAGCACTGCGAGAAGCTGATATTCCAATGAAATTTAGACGGGAGCTGCAAATGTGTAAAATAGAAGACTAAAGTTTCAATAATTAAACAGCTGCAATAATCCATCCATGATGGGACAAAGCAAGATGAAGACATTTTGTTCAGAACTACCAATATTTGTTTCGGCCACATCGTGACATTTAGTTCTTGTTTGGCCTGGCTCCATTTTCTGAAAAACCGGAATGAGGAGAAGAAGTATATATAACAAATGCACACCTTGACCCTTCTTGTTCAAAATGCGCTGTGACACTAACCAAGGTGCTTCACAGTTCCGCTTTATTCTAAGTTAGAGGCAAACATTTAACTAATTAATCCAATTTCTCAGTTGTGCAAAAATTGGAGTTGGAACAACCAAGAACTAGGGTCCCCAAATGTCCCTCAAGGAAGTAATCGACTACAGTACAAAATTTAATGCATTCTCTGTATCGCTCAGGTCTACCCAGAAATCACGCCGTGGCAATCTAAGAGGCAATACTCATAAGTTTATCTCACGCTTCCAGGCGTGAAAACGTTTGAAGTGGCCCGATACCAGATCCGGTGTTGACAGCAGCCATTTTCGAGCGCAAACCAGCGCAACGTCTCCCAGGTGCCTTATCATTCTGCAGATAAATTGTCCATTTCCTCGCTGAATTTGTCCAGGCCTTTTAACAAGGGTGATGAGAACAGCTATCATAACTTTATATGAAACAAGGCGATAGCTTTTCCTTGTTTACCCACATTCTGTTGTCAGGGTGGTCAGTACAATTTCATAATGGTCGTTACAGCCGTGTTGGATTTATTTATTTTTTTTTCCAGCTTTTTTGCCGTCCTTATATCGCTCATCTATTTATGGCTAAGACGGCGGTCTAAGTTTATCTTATTATGAACGGATTCTTCATCCTGTATTGACCTGTGCTACTGAGCATAGCTAAGTAGCTTCCATTAATATTTTCAAATATTTAATTCATTTGTAAAAAAACATTTAAATTTTGGTCAGATCTTCAAGTTTGTTTGTTATTGTTGTTTCCGTTTCTAATCGGACTAAAAGTCCCAGTGACGGAAGGCTCGAAATTTTTTCATGTCATTTCCAGTTGGAATTTATTTAGACCAATAGAAAGCTGGACGATGCTGACATTTAAAAAAAATGCTGTCACTCTACAATAGGTGGAGGTATGTATCCCTTCCTTTTCTTTCATTTGTCAGATCCATTCCTTTATATTTCCAATAGTTGAGAGGTCGCAGCAGAACCTTCCAGATATTCAACTTTTAGTTGTTTTATGTTTTCTGTGTTCAATCATTTCGTTTATGACTGCCCGTTTAGTCACCAGAGGGTTCTTTATTCCAGCCTGTCCATTTATATGGTCAGCTACTCCTTCTGTCCCATAAGTCTGTGATATTCTATCTACCGTTTTGCTTCTTCCTAGCACAATATGGCCGTTTTCGTGTCGTCGTGCTTTCTCCAAACTGGAAACTCAAACTTCAGCTAACCAGTTATTTTCTTTAAATGAAAGTGGTTTTCAGATTCACAGGCCACGACCCCCCCCCCCCCCTTACAATCCCAGGTTTCCTCAGTTCCTGACATCAAATAGTTTTTTCACCGTTATACGTGTACGGTGCTAATTATTGAAATAATTTATGAAATTAACTTTACAGGTATTAATTTGCAGGTGGTTGGTGGGCACTTCTGACAGGGTCTCATTCTCCTTCTGTCCTGACATCCTGCCATTCTCTGTCTATCGTCTTTGCTTCTAAGTTCTTCCTAGCACGGTGTGACCGCTATCGTGTCGACGGGCTATCTCCGAACTCGACCCAAACCTTCTGCATTCATTACACTCAAATTTAAAAAGAAAACCTTATTTCATGTGTCATTAATTTTTTTGATGTAAGAATATAATTATACACAGTGTATAGAATACATTCTTTTCTCAGTTTGGAGTTCCTCCTTTGGCTGAAATTCCTCCTCTTAGATTTGAAACTCCTCTTTTTGGAGCCACGTGACCCTTGTTTGAAAATCATTGCTTTGCAATGAATTCATTTTTTTCTCTTTTTTTTTTAAAGAAGATCTGCCCATCCGCATCTTTGTTTTCATGCCATTCACGCTGAAAAAACAAACAAACCAAAAAAAAAAAATAAACATTTTGAACTCTCCAAGCTGACCACAAGTCATCAAACATTGCTAACGCCGACAAGACGAATGTGCTGTACGGGTGGCTATCGGTGCGAAAATTATTTATCAAGAGGTGAAAGCGGACTTCTTGCTGCGTCCCAGGAGTGGCGTGTGATAATCGCAGATAGGTAGATTGATAGAAGACCGACAGAATGGGAAACTCAATGTGGCAGGTTCTATCTCCGGGGTCGTGGGAGGGCAGTGGAGAGCTCACAAGGGTGACTGCGGCTATTAGAACCAGAGCCTGTCGAAAGTGAAGATGCTGACAGACTGACATACGTTTTGACGGGCCATAATCAAGATTCTGGCAAGTGATCTGGTTAAAAATTAAAAAGAAAGATCCTCACACCCACTCTGGTATGCATCTGTCAGCCGGATGAGATATGCAGCGATACCATCTTCAAGCATTTCGGCTGTACAAAGTTATTTCATTCCGTTTGCAGGAAATCGTGGCACACAGTAAAACTTTGAATAATGCGTACTTTGACAAGTAATATTCTTTTCTTTGTGGCCAGAACAGACAAGATTTTTAAAATATCGTACGCAAAGAGAAACGATTTTTGCTGAAGCAAACATTGTGGAAAATGGTTTAGTCAGCAGCGTGAATGATTTCACGAGAAGAGTGTGCATTTAGTCTTTACAATCAAGTACGTAAAAAGAAAGTCCTTAGATCAGTGCAATATCAGAGACATTGGTTACTCTAAACAATGACTGATTATAATAAATCCACAGCTTAGGTTCGTTAGGGCTACATTCGAATTTGGTTGATAATTAAATTAAGCTTGATTTTTCTGTAATAATATACAGCAAGAGAATAGCTGTCATGACAGTGATTTAATCTGTAAGAATCATACTTTATACAGAAGGGAACATGTTATGGTAGATAAACACAACAGAGAGTTAGATTATTTCTTATTAATAAGTCAAAAAAGAAAAATTGTCATGTCACACATTTTTACATTCTTTAAGCTGAAACTCATTTTGCGGACACAAAGTAGAAATTCTGAGAAACAGATCTTTAATAGTGGGGTATCATACCAAGCCCGGAATGACACAGCCAGTTGCTGCCAGCACAATGTACACTCAGGAAACGGTGGCAGATGCTGACAGTGTCTGACCGGGCTTAGTGTGACAGGGTCTTCCCGGATTTACTAAGAAAATATAGGAAATTATGGTTTGCACTTCTTGTCTGCTACAGCTGACTGTGTTGTTCCTGACTTAGTATGATACCCCCGTCTCTCCAGCCAAAACGATCTGACTTTTACATACGGGGGAGGATTTAAGAAAGCCACAAAAAAACGGCTCCATCTTTGCATTTATAACTCAGGTCTATAGGCAGCTGCTGCTTACAGACAAGATAGCATACTGGTTGTGCTATCTTTGCTGCAGATTACCCAGAGATAGCCACAATGGCAAGAGAGAACAAATGGAGAAAAAAGCAGAAACGGTGGGAATTTTGGCATTTAAAGTTTTTCTTCTAATCAAGCACTTGACTCTGGCACGGTACATTCATATGTAAACGCTGGAATCAACGGTGGGGATTTCTTTTTCTAACTTGTGTCGGTGGAAATGGCATGGCACTAAAAGCATGGGGTATTTTGCGTTAGGTAAGGCTTAATCCTCTGCCCTTAATCCCCAGAGAACTGGCTTAAAACTGTTAATAGTTTGTATGCTAATGATGCTTGTGAGAAATTATAATTTGGGTCGTTAATTTATCCAGTGAAGTGCCCATTTGAACCTATGGAGATGTGAAATGAAGTGAGCCAAAGTTTGGCCATGAATCTTAAATTCATTTCGCTGTTATTATTACCATGTTAATTGATCTCGTTAAGATCGTATCGATCCCTAATTAGAATACCATCGGAAAATGTCACGTCCGTATACAAATTATTATACGCACTTAAAATACATAACGAGGTTTATGTACCAGTATGTGTTATGTTCAATGTCAGTAGTTGCTCTTAAATGCCCTTAGATACCCAAGATAAAGTGTGTGACTTTATTTCATAACCCAATAGAACTATTCGTGTGACTATGTTGAAATTATTGCAGTTATTTAAAGATTAAGGTTGCACAATTTTAAAATCCTTTTTCTCAGTTTGACAGGTTTGAACTTAAAATTTCTGGTTGCCAACCTTCGATATATTTACGTGTGTGTACATGCGTGCGTGCAAGTGTAGAAGTGTTTGTGAATGTGAATTGAACGTCTTCTTTTTCAAAAGAGTCTCACAGCGTAATACGGTCTAGAAGACCCCGTTGTAAAAAGCGTAACTGAGGCATTATTCTATTTATTTAGTTAGCTTCTGTGCACATCTCTCAGCACGGTCATGCTATCGTGAGAATTAATCCCCGGGGTCAAACAAGTACTGAACAAACAAAAACAGAAACCAAAATACTCGAGACTTGAGGTGGTCTTTCCACTGACCCAAGGCGTATCCCTGTCGACGAGTGCACGATACGAGCAAACCCTATGACATTTTGCTGAAGGCGGAAGTCGGAGCTTCTTGACACTAGATGCAGCACTCAGGAACCTTAACTCACTCAGAGTGCCACTAGATTCCATGGCAGGTTCTTCCCCCCTGAGGGAAAGAATTGCGCAACAGACAGTCCTTCTGGAGGGTCGTGGATTGACGATCTGCGTAAAACGATACAAACAGACAGGTAAAATGTGTATTTTGTTTGTCAGATTGCGTAACGTCTTTCAGAAGTTTGTGTGTACAGACAGATAATTGGATATTGTCATTTCCTAAATCAGCCAACACAATAACTATCTATTTGTTTATCTATCTATTTGTTTATATATCCAACCATCCATCCATCCATCCATTCATCTATCCACCCATCCATCCATCCACCCATCCATCCATCCATCCATCCATCCATCCATCCATCCATCCATTCATCTATCTATCTATCTATCTATCTATCTATCTATCTATCTATCTATCTATCTATCTATCTATCTATCTATCTATCTATCTATCTATCTATCTATGTGCCCGCCTGCCAACCCGTCCGTCTATTTAAAAAATTATCTATCTATCCATCTGTTAGATATTTAGTCAGTCAGCCAGTGAGTCAGTCCTTCTGTCTGTCAGCCAGTCAGTCATTCATTCAATCAGCCAGTCAGTCTGTCTTTCTCGTTCTTGCGTCCTTTCCTCGGGAGGTCCCCGAAACCAACAATCAATCTAAACATAAATATGACATTCATTCTTAGACATAGAACATAGTGTTTCACTATTCAAGACAATTAGGCATAGACAACAGTTTTGCACTGCTGATGTCAGTTGGCTGTAAACTGTCTCATTGCTAAAAGCCAAAAACAGTTTGGTGCATACGGCAGTTCTCCGTGTAAAGCTGTGTTGTCACGTGTACGGAAACAGAAACTGCAACGGAACCGTCAAAAACCCTTCAAGTAGTGAAATAGAAGGAATGTTTTCATGTGTATGGAAACGCCGTTTCAGTACATATGGAAACACTCTTTCTTTTTACTACTATATGACGGACTTTTAAGGTCTCCGTTGCCGTTTCCGTTTCGTTATACATGGAAACACAGCTTAAGAAATCATGCCGACAGCAACCTGCACTGACAGCAACAGCAGCAAACTGTAAAAAGAATATAATTAGCTGTCTAACGTCTTACATATCTCCTTAACTACCTGTCTGTCTATTTTTAGTTTACGAGCGAGTGATATTATTTACACACTTCTCGCGAAATCATTCACGTTGCTGACAAAGCCACTCTGTCGGAAAATCAGGACATCAGTCAAGTAATTATATCCTTTAAAACAAAATCAGACAAAGTCGCGTACCTAATGACTCTGATATTGCTTACACTCCAGTGGCCCCTTTTATAATGGCAAATAGTACATGCACACACTTCTTATAAAATCATTCACATTTCTCACAAATCCACTCTACCAGAAAATCTGGAAATCAGTCATACATTGGTATCATATTATAAAGGAAGTAAGGCCTCCAATGTAATCACGAAATGCTTTTCAACCGCTGAGCCTCAAACTCTATAAAATATCATATTAGGCATAGAAAGACGTAAAAGTGTACGTGGGCATATTGTGAAAGGTCTTGAAGTTCGCTATATTTTCAATACTTTCGTTGATTTTGAGCCACAACTGAGTTGAACAGAAGAAATTGTTCCGACATTTTGAGCCGGAAAAAACAAGACATTTTCTTCGAGTAGGATTAAACAGTATGACAGAAAATTTTGTTCTGCGTCTCAGTTCACACATTGGTGATCGAAGCTCAGCTTTAAAAATTCTATCTGTGTGTATTTCCCGGAGTCAGCGGAGCAACTAGTCTATTAACAAATCAGTTATATTTTAGAGTGCCCGGTGACTCCGATATTGCACTTGTATGATCTAAGCCCCCACCCCCTCCCTTTTTTATGGTAAAGGATATACCCACACTCCGTTCTCGTAAAATCGTTCACAAAGCTTTGTTCTGTGAGAAAATCACGAAATCAATCACGATTTAAATCTATTACCAATCAGTCATTGTTTAGAGTAACCAATGTCTCTGATATTGCACTGATCTAAGGACTTTCTTTTTACGTACTTGATTGTAAAGACTAAATGCACACTCTTCTCGTGAAATCATTCACGCTGCTGACTAAACCATTTTCCACAATGTCAAGAAATGAGTAGTGTATACAGCCATTTAAACCAAATCTGCAGTTGGCCTGGGCCTACGATTTTGAGGAGGCCTACACCCACGTTTAATTTTCTATCATGTTTTCATTTTTTTCCCCAAAGAAGGTCAATAGACCGAAAACTTGATTTGTCTTACCTTTTCCTCTGCATTCTATTGTATCGTTTCTGTATTATTTCTATCGCTCGGATTTGCCACATACAACATTTTCATTTCGCCACATTTTGACTTCTCACCAAAAGCATAGGAAGTACCGTGGGGAAGGCTTTGGTAAAGAATAATTCTTATTGTAAAGACAGGACTTATTACACAAATTACTTTATGAGCAATTCGAAATCAGGGCCTTCGTTTCGCACGCGGCTTGGGCTTACCAACTTTGCAACGGCTAAGGCCGTTATACAATCGTTCTAAAATGTCTTCGATGTATGCAAGAGGTTGAGAATGGAGTTAGATCTCGGAACAATTTGATTCCGAATGGGTTTCAGATCGTCACTGCCATCCGGGATGCCACGGCCCAAGAGGTACTTGATCCTGTAAGTGGCAAGAGACATCGCTGTCTGGAACAGGAGCCAGTCTGTCTACTCAAGACCTTTGGTTAGGACAGTCGGAGGGCGTTGTCAGTTTATTCTGCCAGACAGACAGAGGCCATTTAGGACGTTTTATAATATAATTTCTCTCCAGGAAAATTTGTACTTATGCCCAGGTGCATTTTTAAGAAATGGCACTACGCGACCTTAGCTCTTGTTTGTCCTATCTCTATTTTCTCAAAAACTGGAGATCTTTTTGGTATATAGATGGGGTGTAACAAATCCACACCTTGACAGTTGTTTGAAAGGCGTTGTGGCACTTACCAAGTTGTTTCACAGTTCAGATTTTTTTTTTTCTGTCTCCTTTTCATAATAACTAAAGCCGCAAAGTCTCTGAATTTCGAAGTTGTGCAAAAAGTGGCGTTGGAGCAAATAAGAAGTAAGGGGACAATTTTTCTTGACTCAAAAATTATCATTTCGTCTCTCCATAAAAATGTGCCTGGGTGTATTTTTAAGAACTGACATTAACTTTTTAATTTAAAGTTTTATCTGACTTTCCTTGTTTGCATTTGTTGAATATGTGAAGACTCAGAGAATGTTCCAGTTCTAGACAGGCAGGATGAGAATGGATAAACGTTCCTATGGCACAGGTTCTTGCTCGCAGTACTGCCATTCGTCTCTTGAATCCTCACTGCAGCGAAGTGGCAGGCATATGGCACAAGGGGGGGAAGGTGTGAAATCTCTCACCTGTTGGCGTTACTCACGCACTGACGGTCCGTGCATGCTCACTCCCCTGACTGCCGGGTACTCCGCGGGTGTCAGAGTCGGGTACATCATCATCTCCTCAATTTTCTTATTGTAATTGTACGTACTCTGTGTATGTTATGTCTTACATCTAATGTAACTTACCGACAGTAATTAGAATTTGTGTCCTTAGTTCTTGTGTTCTTTTTGCATTTTCTGAAACACTGGAAATCTTTTAGTACACAGAAGAGGTATAATACATGTACACTTTGACACTTGTTTAAAATGCGCCGTGGCACTTATCAAGCTGTTTCACAGTTCCCATTTATTCTAACTCCATATCATAATGGTTGCCTGACAACAACATAATATTCAAGCCGCAGAGGTTTTAACTCCGAATTTCTCAGTGGTGCAAAAAGTGGAGTTGGAACAAACAAGAACTGAGGTCTCCAATTTCCAACACAATCTCAGCTTTCTTACAATTTATAGCATGATTTCAGAGGTTTTACTCACGGTTGTAAGGAGAGGGGAGGGGGAGGGAGAAACAGACAGACAGACAGGCAGACAGACAGACAGACAGACAGACAGACAGAAAGACAGACAGACAGAAAGACAGAAAGACAGACAGACGGACGGATGGGCGGACGGACGGACAGGCAGACGGATAGAATGAATTTCAAACTCCTGTAACCATTTCCCAACCATCGTTGTGTGTTTTCATTGGCTGCTAGTTTTTTACAAACTGAATACATTTCGAGCATGGCATTTACAGAGAGATCACAATAACCATGAAAAAAAGCTTTTGCAATCATAGGTTTTTTGGCTGTTAAAGAGATATTACGGGGCAGAGACATCCACCCATTGTCAGTGTCAGGTCAAACTTATTGTCAGACATATCTCAAGGAAAGGCCGCCGTGTCGTGGGGTGTCTAGACCTCCATCGGTAATGTGCTCTACTAGCCCCTCCTCCTCCCTCCCCCCCCCCCCCACAAAAAAAACCCCGCCTAGATTTTTAAAAAAAAATCGGGATTCGAACCTGGATCATTTCGCAGACTGACCAAAGGCTCTGATTACACCCGGCGAGGCAGCTAGAAGTGTATGTGCCTAATTAGTGGTGAAGGAAAGAATTAAAAAAAAAACAAGTGAGCAAGGCGGGGATGGTACCCGCGACATACATTATGCTGTATATTTACAATGATGTGTGTGTACAATAAATACACTTCTAACCGCCTCACATTCTCTATGCATTATTTCCTTAGCGCTCTGTCTCCCCCCAAAATACTTCTGCTTACCTTTATTTGTATTGTTAAAGTATCGTATATCAAAATATCTCAAGCAGGGTGTTCCCATCATAACACAGGGCGACATCTTCAACAAATATATTAGTATCACAGCAGAGTTGCATCATTCATTTGTGTTACAGAACCCGGGGGAGGCGGCCAACTTGACGCCCTGATGCTACAGCAATTTTCTTCCCACGACAAGATAACAATCGACTGTGTCTGAAGGTTATGACACTGCACACGTTGATGGCCTCACAAGTCAATATCTAGATGTTCAGCTGTAGGGGCCAGACTTTGCAATAGTTGGCAAAGCTGAAGGTTTGTACATATTTTCAGAATTCATACTTTTGCGGGAGATTCACTCATTGCATAAAATTAGTACACAAAATGGTCGGGTTCAAAGACAAGTGGGATACCCTCAGCCTGAAAAAAAACAACAACAAAAAACACAACGCAGTTTTGAGAAAAGTTGAGGTTAAAGATGTTTAGTCCTTGGCAAATGTCTTAATTATTTTCTGTTGGATATACCTGTGCTATTAACTGACAATGAAACGTCATCGAATATCGGACAACGTCCACTTTTCACGTGCACGGTGAAGACTGAAATTTTGAAAAATGCCAGGCAACACACTCATGTTTGACACCAAGCCCGGAGTAAAAAATTACAAGTCTGAAAGATCAGTTCTTTCATCATGAAAATTAAAAAATTTCAGTACTCACCAGCGTCAAGAAAGCGTAGAGCCAACACTATACAGACGGAAAAGTTGAAGACTTCTGCATATTTTCATATCAATGAAATCGATAATAATAGGACATTCAACTATTACATCGAAAGTACAACCGACTTCCGTCATTCTAGAATGAAAGATCAATTTATCATTAAGTTAAAAACAAATTTCACACGGCACGCCGTGAACAAAGCACGCTCTTTTCAGCATTATGCAAACGTGTTCAGTTTCATCATGGGCTATTTTAAACACGGACCTGAAATAAAAATGGTAAAATTCACCGAATTCGAACTTACTGCTTAAATACAGCGGAAATGACAAAACGATTTAATCCATAAATTGGAAACTGCTGGGCGGCATTATTTGCAAGATCGTTATTACCCGATTTGCTGACTATCCATACATGTTTAATTTATTTATAATGCAACCTAGCAAACAGCATCTAGGGTCAGAAGTTCCTCGGTTGCTAAAAGTTTTGGAAGGTGTGCTAGGCTTAACAAAATCTCACGTTCCCTACTGTCACGTACGACCGAGAAGTAATGACGGCTATTAGTTTCTCGAAGTGAACTTTTACAAAGTGGTCTTTTAAGCCATACACATTTTGGTGGTATTGTTATCACCGAACAGAATATATATTTTTTTTTTTCTTTTAGTGATTTTATTTGAAGATGTCGAGACCTCAGATTACAGAAACCTGGTTGGACTGTAAAACAAAGTCAAAATGTGGCATTAGAGAAAAGCTTGTACTACATACAAAGCCTCGCGCAAGAAATAATACTGAGGCAACATAACAAAACCCAAGGGAAAAGGAAAGACAAATTAAGCTTCCGGCCAACAGACCTTCATAAAATATATATATTTTTTTATTATATATAAAGAAAATTAAACAAACAAACACGGATATTATTTTATCGTATGCAAGTTCCATACTGGGATTCTCAGAGCACGGAAAACGGATCGTCAGTCAAAAGAAAGAAAAAGGTGGAAAGTGGGGATGATCGAGATGGTTGATTTTTTCCCACATCTGGGAGCATTAAACGAAACCATTTGATGGGACCTCTGCCGGAAATTTTAAGTCTTCTTTATTAACAAATAAATGTACTCCTACCCAGGTCTTCCTGTTTCGCCAAACTGTCATGCTCGTGTCATCCTGAAAGCTGTGTAGCCCTCCTATCCTGACATGGCCCGGCTAGCATCCTAACAATGTAAACCACATGTAGCTTATTATTAAACATTATAATTCCTAACAATAGAAGTTGTCAACACTAACGAAGCCCCACCACGAAACACGCCATTAGCTCCCCGTGAACATTTGCGTGAAGATGGCGTTGGTGTTATTCGTGTGTATGTATTCGACAGGACTCGTTTGTATGAGTTTCTGAGAATCGGGTTTGAATGCAAGTATCGAAAATTGTCCAAGGAGCAACTGAGATAAAAATCCGCGCAAAATCAAGAAGACTCCCTTGCATGGTAAGTTTTCCCGGTACAATAGTCTGAAAAACGATTCAAAATGTGGCAAAAAGAGAAAGCTATACGTAGCAAAGCCCCGGGTAAAAAAAAGTAATACAGAAATGATACAATAAAACGCAGACAACTCAAGATTTCTCTATAATAGCCTTCTTCTTTTAAAAACAAAGTAGCAGGATAGAAAATTAAACAAATTAAAAAATCAGACAACGTTTAAAATATGCGGGTACTTAACGTCTGGGAGTTCCAAACTTCGATTCTCGGAGCGCAGCACGTCCGTCAATGTATGATGGCCCGAAGTAAGCCACAAGTCATTATTTTACTAAGAGGGCCCACGAATTTGGGTCAGTCTATATTCGGTGTCAGTCAATAAGATGTCTTTATCACAGATATCGTCTTTCATTTTATATTCCAAAAGCAAACTGTGAGGTGGCTATACTGTCCGGGGAAAATGCAGACCCAGGGCCCGGTGTGCGGTGGGGGGAGGGGGGGGGGCAATTGTGTCTTTTATTATTTTTTATTTAAAAATTATAAATTTTGCTCTAAAACGGCCACTTCCACTAACAATATTGGGGGAGAGCGAGGGATATTGAAAGTGGCTCTGAGCAAACACTTGACACAAGACATGAAGTATGTCTACATGTGTTTTCTTCAGATGTATAACTCGTTTAACTTTTCTATGTGTGTATAAATTGTCAGTTCCAGTTACAGGCTATAAACAGACTTTGCTGTGTAAATTTGGTGATTTGCGATATATTTTAATTTCTATGTGTAAGGAGCCCAGGGGATATGAAGTGTCTCGGGTGCCCCAAGGTCTAAATCCGGCCCTGTGCCGTCCATCCACTGTTTCTCTTCTATTCGTACAAGATTTTGTCATGGGGACCAGCATTGTAAAAGAAAACTGGGCTCTGAAGTGGGATTTAATGTTGATTATTGTCCATACACCTGCAGTGAAACACAAATGTAAATGTCCATTATTTTCTTTCATTAAGTTTTATGTTACCTATTTTGAGGGAATGGCTGCACACTGAAGTATTGTGACCTATGGCCATTTACAAACAGCGTTGTCAAGAGTAGCAGGCTGTTAACCCATCCAGCAAATCCTATGTCAGTCCGGTGCAGTTTTTCTGTACTACTGGTAGGATAACCGTAGGGGCGAATTCTCTACAACAATCCGACGTCGGCGCGATGTCGTAACCAGCGGATCTACGTAGGAACGATGTCATTCCTATGTGCAAACTTGACGTCAATCGTCTGCGTCGGACTTGCCACAGCAGAGTTAGCGGCTTACTGGACGTTGCAATGCATTCTTGTATGATTGTTGTTAAGGACGCTGTCAAGAACAGATTTAATTCATAAATGTTTCCACTGACTAAATTTTTGTGAGAGAGCAGTGAGTAATTTTTTACAAACGTAATTATTGTGCGAGCCAGCATAACGTGGTCTCGTAAACAATTTGTTTTGAACAGTTTTTTTCCTAAAAGATAGACAGAAGGTGTGGGGAAGGATAGACGGACAGCGTAGGTGTGCATGGCTGAGCACTTTTTATATCTCGTGTTTTGAACTAGGTTTAGTAGAGAGGGAAGGGGTGAGTAGGAATTAAATGTTATTGAGACGTCTGTTGACGTACAGAGAAAATCCGTGATCCAGAGTAAAAGCTCGGGGTTTTGAACATGTTAAGAATTTATTGCTATAAAATTACATTTTATTGTCTTGAGTGATTCGACCTTTGATGTCGACCCAAGGTCGTTGCGTAGGGCTGTTACTTAAAATAACTCAGTTCGGCAGCTGAGCTAGAAGTGGTTGCACCAATCACAATCCAGGAATTAGACGGTAAGCTGCAGATGCAGTCCAGTATTTAAGGCCATACAGAACTTAGTTCTGGGCCACATGTAGACAATCCATTTACGAGGTGGACGGCGAGCTCTCAGCCAGATGAGAAGTCATAGAGACGCAGCGATTGAGCTGATATGTACAGTGATGGAGCATTGTCAGAAATCTACGCTCCTGAGCCCAAGCCTACTTGTTTGAGCATTAAACCCACAGCGCTAATATCAACAGCCCTCACATTGTGAGGGCCGAATGGTGAGCTAAAGATTTTAATTCCATGCTGAATTTACAGCCACCTACACATGTAGACTGTTGACCAGTACTGCCAGACCACATGCATTTCCCGCGACCACGTGTGAACTACACCAGAGCGCGCCTGGCAGAGACGCTATATAAATATGTTTTAGTATGAAGAGAGATAGAACTTTAAACCTTACAGGATCCGTCGCCCTCGGGCGCGGATTCTTTTGAATGTAAATTTATTGTGACTTAGATAACTTCATATTACATTGCCTTAAGTACTTCATAGTTGTTCCTCAGCTTAGCTGAGCATTTTCAGTTGCTATTGTATTCGTTATCTATTGTATATTTTATCTTTGAATTTGTTAGATATATAAACTTTGCAGTCTGTTACTCAAATTGATTTATTTAGTTTTTAGAGTGAAAGTTGTTTAATTGTTTTTTTTTTTTTTGTGCTCGTGTGATTGGGAAGCGGACCTCTTGATCTATATTCCCCAAAATCCCGATCCGCGACAGACGCGTAGTTTAATTACAAAGCCAAAAAGAGAAAATACATGAGTTACGTTCATTATTCAGCAATGGCTTTGTAATGTAAAACACTACGCGCCCCTAAGAACAGCCTTCTTGTATAGCTTTGCTGGGGGAACGTAGCCCAATCACAAGCCAAATAGAAAAAAATATGAGTTGTGTGCACTGTCATCAAAAGCCTATTTGGTAAAACACCACGGTCCCTTAACAACGACCTTTATAGTATATGACATTTCTATGTTAAATGACCGTGTCTAGTTATTGAAAACTGTAAACTTTCATGTTCCTGAAAATGGCAGTATAATTGTTCTCAGTTTGATATAATATACGTTAAACTCGATCTCAAACTTCGTGAAACTGAGACTGTGCTGTTCTGAAACAAAATACCGATTCCAGTTACGAGGAAATCGCCCATTACTTGCGTTTCTGTCGACACCTCCAGTTGTTAGTTTTTCAGATACGAATCGGGTGATGTTTATCAATGAGAAGGGACATTTTCTAACGACGGATTGAAACAAAGTGAAACAGCCGCTATATTTATTTAATAAAAAAAAAAAGGTTTCTTACAAGAGTGAAAGTAGAATCCGCTGCTTAACTAGGCCTACATAGGTCAACAAATATTGTTTCTCTCTTTCTCTCTCTCTCTCTCCCTCTCTTTCTCCCTCCCGCTCTTTTTCTCTCTCCCCCCCCCCCTCTACCTTCTCTTTCTCTTTCTCTCTCTCCCTCCCTCTCTCTCTCTGTTTCTCTGTCTCTCTTTCTCTTCCCCCCCCCCTCTCTTTCTCTTTCTCTTCCTCCCCGTGGATTTCCCCGTTATAGTTTTACATGTGAAACGTGCGGGTGGTTGGCCTGCCCTCATGGTGGAGTCTCCTTCTGTCCTATCATGCAGTTATATTCTGTCTATTGTCTCGCTTTACCCTAGGACAATAAGTATGGCCATTATCGTGTCCACGTGCTTTTCCAAACTCAGACTCGACTCAGACTTGTATGGCCCTGTGTAAATTCCTGTTTCTTAAACCTAAGTGGACACACAAATCGCTCCTATGTCGGCGACAGAGAGTTGAACATGATGCTTTACCTGTAATCCCTAAGATTTTAAAAGTTTACCTGCTTTACGTATTTTGACAGAATGGATTAGATTTTATTTGTTTCACAAATTCAATACTTGCAGTGTTCAAGTAAACTGATCATAAATATTTCAAAGATTCTGAAAACACAGCTTTTTAATTGATGAGATGCACCCACAGCTGTTTCTGACCGTTGTTACATGCGTTTTAGGGTGTTATTTGTATTGGTGAACTGAAAATGAGTTTAAGAGTGATCATTGCAAAGGGCTTAGAGCAGTGTATCTCAAGATGGGGTATAGGCTCAGTGGGGCCTGGCAATATTTTGGTGGAGCGTGGGACTTTAGAGGGGGGTGCAAGTATTTTTCATAGAGTTCCTAAATTCATAAGGTGTTTTAGCGTAACTGTATAGACGAACTTTTTGTGGTAACTTTGTCCGATCATATTGGAGCGAACATTGTGGTCAAAACCGGTTGAGAAAAACTGGCTTAGAGCATTCATTTGACAGGAGGAAGCACTATGTAATGTTATTTATTATTATAAAGTTTTAAACTTGATTAAATTAGCCGAGCGACGTTCGTGGAAATCTTATTTATAAAAGTATGATTCTCCCTGAAGTTGGAGAATTTTCAAGACAAATATTATAGTAAAAAGTAAAAATCCTCAAAACAAAGCGTGAAGAGTGAAGAAAAATGTTGGGGTCGCCCACAAGGTAAACACTTGCGCATGTGAATCAAATGAAACAATGTGTGCGCATGTTCGTCCATCGTCGGCTACTGGGTTGGGACGGCCTTAACGAGGTGACGCGCGCATTCTGGCACTGCAAAGATAATGCTTAGAGCACAGGTGACTTCCAGAAGGCGAGTTTGCCTGAGACCAAAGTCCGATCACAGTTAACGCCAACACTCTGGCAAAGACTTTCCTATTTCAACGATATGTGTTACTTACCAGGTTTCAATAAGCAAATTATTTATCTAATAATTGGTCATGTATGGACGAGTGACTTCATTCTGAATTTAATTATAAACGATGTAAAAAAACAAAACAAAAAAACAAATTGAATCACCAACCACTTTCTTCAGTTGAGGAAATAAACGCCTTCTAATGCTTTGTTCACTTATGTGTTCCATAGATTCCATAATATATAAGCGCCTTAACTAGTGACTACAGTGAGGTTTGTTTTGTTGTTTATTTATTAGTTTTGTTTGTTTTGTTTCCCTGAAAGATGACTGCAGTGGTGCCACCCAGGTCCTCAGAGTGTAGATGTATGTGACAGCAATAATATTATAGATTTTGCAAATTCATTAAATCAGTTAATGATTAATGCCGGTTATTATGAAGAAGCTCAAACAGAAGTGAAATGCAGCTCAAGAAAAAAAGTTTCCTAGGCACAGATTTTCCATAGTTCATATCCCATAATTTTACCAGTAGCACTCCTGGTAGGAGATAGTGTTCTTCCAACATCATTTCAGATCATCTATCGAGATCATAGACTTACTCCTCTGTCTCTTTGTTTGTTTTGCGGACGTTGAATAAAATGAGTGATTGCTGTCACGAGTGGAGTGAGTGCAATTAAGGGGATTGCTACAGAGCGGGTGTAGAATAAGAAGAGCTCACGACAGACGGATAGGAAAAGACGTGAAAGGGGAAGAGTAAAAATAACTCATGCAGACAAGTGGGAAAAGCGTGCGTGTATGAGTGGTGTGGAAGCCTGAATGAGGCGAAAGCGCTGGATTACTATCACTGCAAGTTAGAAGGTCCTACGGATCGGACCTGTGAATAGGAGCCCATCGGGCGGACATAAAGGGAAGCAGTCGAGAAGACTAGTGAGAGTCTTTCCAGTTATGACTGGTATGTAGAACGTTGATTGATTATTATGATTGATGTATTATATTATATTCGTCTATTACCATGATGTGAATAAGTATATGTGAGGAATGTGGAAGTCCTTGATATTGGATATAGCAATGTGCGCCACGAGCGATAGATGAAAGTGAGTTCATGGATTTGTAGCGCGAGTGAGTAGTGTGTACTCCGATGGAAGTGTGTTACCGTAAGATGTGTGGTGAGTGAAAGGAGAACTAGTGTGTGTACGCTTCATAGATTGTAAGGAGAGGTGGAGTGAATAGAAATGGTAGGGTATTATACCAATGTAATGTTATTCTTGTAGGTGTCGGGGACGGGCCGCAGAGCCACCTCGATGAGCACAGGGGATAGGCCAGCATAGGGCCGGAGGCCACACATAGGCCAGAAGTGAGGCTGTCAGTGCAGGACAGTAGAGGCACATAAAGTCGTGGCAGTCAGGCCACGGACAGGGACGTAGATATGAGAGTGAATGAGATACTATATTGTTGCCATGTTGATAGGCTAGGGAACTGATACTATGTTGTTGCCATGTTGATGGCTATGGAAATAATAATGTGTTATTGCCCTGCTGAGGTGCGAGGGGAATGCTAAGGTGTATGACAATAGGAAGGTGATATTGAGAGACTGCGGTGCCAGTAAATTATTAATGGGCTATTAAGACCCTGAGGGGAGAGGCTGAGGCCGAAGTGCCTTTAGGAGTAACTACCGGATTGTGGATCCGAGGGAGAGTGCGTGTGAGAATAAGGCCGTTGTACGGCAGTGCTTTTCAATAATATAATGTATGTAATTGCGCTATTATATGTATAATTAGGTTTAATAAATGTGTGAGTCTGATGGGTTGTTCTGTTAAGTGTTAAACTTGTTTGTTCGTGATTGTTGTCCTGTCATACTTATTACATCTCCCAGTCTGGGATTTGTGACACTGGGGGCTCGTCCGTTGTGACATTGGGGGCTCGTCCTGTTTACCTGTGGTCATTTTGACATTGTGTATTCGTTATATCTAGTTGTTTTTCTGTTGTGTTAGGAATTCGTGCTGTTGTCCCTGTTCGTGGGATGAATGGAAATTTCATGATGGTATGATTTATGTATGTTTATGAATAATAATATGTATTGATGCATGTATTGCTATGAATAGGTATTAATGTGTATTTAAACTTTCCAGAGTGTGTGCGTGCAGCCTGAGGAGACGAGCAGCCAGAGCTCCGATTAAAGGGAGGAGTTTTACTCAAAATTTCAAAAATTGAAAGTTAAGTGGAAATTTTGTACCCTGGATTGAGGGCTGTCTTTTCATCTGTCTGTTTCCCTGTTTTTGCTGTTTTTGTCGTAATCGATTATACGGGCGGTGGCGCGGGTTTGCTGTGGTGAGCGTAGTTTGTCCTCTTCGGGAGGTGGGCTAAATTTGGAACTTCGTTCATCACAGCGAACAGTTCTATAGGGACCTGTATTTTTGTTTAGATTGTAGCGTTCTATCTTCCTCGTTGTTTTGGGAAGACGTTTCTCTTGTCCCTCTCTTCCCTATCTGTAGATACGTTCTTTTTTTTCAGACTCTGTTCTTGTTTGTACCGTGTTGTGTAATCGGCGTAGTTAGGTTGCATTTTTTTTTTCCATTATATTTTCTTTTTTAGGTCCTTGTCCTAGTCGGGTTCGTTGTCCTTGACGTACTTGTGGTCCTTCTACTATATTTCTTCATTCTTGTCGTTTCTATTTTCTTTTATAATTAGTAGTGCATACATTTTATAGATATAGAATTAGTTGTGCTGATAAAGATAATATTAGACCTTTGGCTACGCCAGCGGTCAACCTACATATCACGCCAGAGCGCTTGGCGAGATTACAAAGGGAGGACCCATCATTAAACCCATGTTTTGGGGAAGCGCGAACCGAGAAAACGAGGAGATATAAGAACGGGTCATCTTCTTTTTTTGTTCAGGCGGGCATTCTGTTCCGTAAGTATGTAACGGTGTCCTCCATTTTAAAGCAGGTCGTTGTGCCAGCGTTGCTGATCGCAACAGTATTGCATTTGGCACATGATGTCCCATTAGCGGGTCATATGGGGATAGCTAGAACCAAAGAAAGGGTTCTTAAAAATTTTTACTGGCCATCGATCCACAGAGATGTGCAAGTCTATTGTAAGACGTGCAGTGCGTGCCAAAAGACGACGCATAAGGGTCGTACACCCCAGGCTCCTCTTCAGAAGATCCCCACGGTCTCGGAACCGTTTAAAAAGGTCTCGATAGACCTTGTTGGCCCCATTCACCCAGCGACCGATAGGGGGAATCGATTTTTCTTAACGGTCATATGTAATGCTACGAGATGGCCAGAGGCGGTTCCTCTGCGGACCATAACGTCTGAGGCAGTCGCGGAGGCGTTGTTTGCAATTTTCGCTAGGGTAGGAATACCAGAGCAAATTCTGTCTGATAGGGGCGCGCAATTTACGTCGCAGATGATGAAGGAATTGTTCCGCTTATTCAGCATACAACCCATCACTACCACCCCTTATCATCCGCAGGCTAATGGCATGTGCGAGAGATTGAACTCGACGTTAAAGACGATGCTGCGTAAGGTAGCTGCTGATCGCCCTAAAGATTGGGACAGATATATCCCTGCAGTGTTATTCGCGTACAGAGAGGTACGGCAGGAGTCAATGGGATTCTCGCCGTTCGAAATGATGTACGGTCGTAGTCCTAGGGGCCCAACTGATGTTCTTCGGGACATGATGACGTCGCCATCATCGGGAGACGATGAGCAGATTTCGGTGTTTCAGTACCTTGTTGATTTAAGAGAAAGACTATCTTCAGCGCGCACTATAGCAGAAGAAGCTTCTGGTATCGCTTCGAAAAGAGCAAAAGACTATAAAGATAGAGGTTCCAAACTGAGAATTTTTAAGCCAGGAGACAAGGTTCTGTTGTTGTTACCTACGGACCATAATAAGTTACTGATGACATGGAAAGGCCCTTATGTTATTGAGCGAGTTGTTTCAAAGGTAGATTACGCTATCCACATTGATGGAACGAGTAAGGTTTTCCATGTTAATATGCTACAGAGATTTTATGAGAGACCACAGTATCTGTGTGCACAGACTAGACCAGAGGAGACGGTCTTCTCTACTGCTTGTACGGGGGTCGTAGACCAGTTGGACTGTGACGTAAGCGACACCGAGGCGCAGGAAGAGTTACAAATTCAATTGCCGGAGTTAACTCCGACACAAGGTTACAGGGACGTAAAAATTAACCCTGACCTTACGAGTTCAAGGAGTAGGGAACTTGAGACCCTGTTAGCGTCATTTCCGGATGTTGTTACGGATTTGCCGGGTCGCACTACGGTGATCCAGCACCAAATAAAGTTGACTTCGGATAGGCCAGTATTTCTTAGACCGTATCCGTTGCCTTTTTCTTCGAGAGATAGAGTCATAAAGGAAGTTGAGTCAATGTTGAACTTAGATGTGATAGAACCATCAACATCGCCGTATTCATCACCCATCGTCCTCGTGAAAAAACTTGATGGATCGGTGCGGTTCTGTATTGATTTTCGAAGATTGAACACTATTACGGTAGGCGATAGGGAGCCTATTCCGTTCCAGGAGGAATTAATAGCTTCATTGGCCGGGTCCACGTGGTTTTCCAAGATAGATTTGACGAAAGGGTATTGGGAAATCCCGCTTACTGAGGAGTCTAAACAATACACGGCGTTCCAAACGCCCATTGGACTATTCCAATTTAAGGTCATGCCATTTGGGTTGGTAAACGCGCCAGCGACGTTTGCACGATTAATGAGATTGGTGTTGAAGGACATACCTAATGTCGTGTCATTCTTTGACGATATAGCATGCCATACGTCGACATGGTCTGATCATATTCAGACACTAACAGTAATTTTTCAACGATTACGTCATTTTGGGTTAACTGCTAAACCCGCAAAGATGGATTTGGCATGTCCAGAGATAATATTCTTAGGACATATTGTGGGTAGAGGTGTTCAGAGACCTGAAGAAACAAAAATTGACAAGTTAGTAGGGTTGCAAATCCCTAAAACAAAGAAACAAGTCAGAAGCTTAGTGGGAATTTTAAATTATTACAGAAAGTTCATTCCAAATTTTTCCTCCTTATCATCTTCTCTTACTGACCTTACTAAGAAGGGACAACCCGATAAGGTCCAGTGGACGTCTGAATGTCAGACATCATTTGATAATTTGGTGACAGCATTATCATCGTCACCCATTCTGATATTACCCGATTTTCGATCTAATTTTATCCTCAGAACGGATGCGTCGGACTCTGGTGTCGGCGCTTGTCTTCTACAGGAGAAGAACGAATGTCTCCATCCTGTATGTTATGTCAGTAGGAAGTTATTGCAGAGAGAAAGAAAGTATTCTGTGATAGAGCGTGAGTGTCTTGCCATTGTCTGGTCCGTCCAGAAACTAGGACGTTATCTCATGGGACGAGAATTTTGTATCCAGACAGACCACAAGCCACTGACATTTTTGTCGAAGAATCGTTCGTCCAGCCCACGCTTGTCTAGATGGGCATTGGCTTTGCAGCCGTATACCTTCGTTATTCAACCAATTCCAGGAACCAGCAATCATATCGCCGACTACCTTAGTCGAGCCTAGGGGAAGATTTCAGGAGCTTATACATCGGAGGACAGGAACATTGACAGGATCTGTGTGAATGAGTCGACTTTAAAATATTGACATTATAAATATGATATGAAGAATGGTTGATAGGTTGAAAGGTTGTTGATTCTGTATTAAGTATTGTGGTTAGTTAGCTATTCATGATGTGACACATATATGCATATTTCAGACCATATTGATCCCCATATTTTCCCCTGACTCCGGTATTTCATATACTAGGGGAACTGCTAGGTCAGTTTTTTTAGTGTAGGTATTGCTCACGCTCACTCGTTGACAGTCATCTTGATGCGATTTGAAATTAATTGCATTAATTTTTTTGGGGTGGGGGATGATGTCACGAGTGGAGTGAGTGCAATTAAGGGGATTGCTACAGAGCGGGTGTAGAATAAGAAGAGCTCACGACAGACGGATAGGAAAAGACGTGAAAGGGGAAGAGTAAAAATAACTCATGCAGACAAGTGGGAAAAGCGTGCGTGTATGAGTGGTGTGGAAGCCTGAATGAGGCGAAAGCGCTGGATTACTATCACTGCAAGTTAGAAGGTCCTACGGATCGGACCTGTGAATAGGAGCCCATCGGGCGGACATAAAGGGAAGCAGTCGAGAAGACTAGTGAGAGTCTTTCCAGTTATGACTGGTATGTAGAACGTTGATTGATTATTATGATTGATGTATTATATTATATTCGTCTATTACCATGATGTGAATAAGTATATGTGAGGAATGTGGAAGTCCTTGATATTGGATATAGCAATGTGCGCCACGAGCGATAGATGAAAGTGAGTTCATGGATTTGTAGCGCGAGTGAGTAGTGTGTACTCCGATGGAAGTGTGTTACCGTAAGATGTGTGGTGAGTGAAAGGAGAACTAGTGTGTGTACGCTTCATAGATTGTAAGGAGAGGTGGAGTGAATAGAAATGGTAGGGTATTATACCAATGTAATGTTATTCTTGTAGGTGTCGGGGACGGGCCGCAGAGCCACCTCGATGAGCACAGGGGATAGGCCAGCATAGGGCCGGAGGCCACACATAGGCCAGAAGTGAGGCTGTCAGTGCAGGACAGTAGAGGCACATAAAGTCGTGGCAGTCAGGCCACGGACAGGGACGTAGATATGAGAGTGAATGAGATACTATATTGTTGCCATGTTGATAGGCTAGGGAACTGATACTATGTTGTTGCCATGTTGATGGCTATGGAAATAATAATGTGTTATTGCCCTGCTGAGGTGCGAGGGGAATGCTAAGGTGTATGACAATAGGAAGGTGATATTGAGAGACTGCGGTGCCAGTAAATTATTAATGGGCTATTAAGACCCTGAGGGGAGAGGCTGAGGCCGAAGTGCCTTTAGGAGTAACTACCGGATTGTGGATCCGAGGGAGAGTGCGTGTGAGAATAAGGCCGTTGTACGGCAGTGCTTTTCAATAATATAATGTATGTAATTGCGCTATTATATGTATAATTAGGTTTAATAAATGTGTGAGTCTGATGGGTTGTTCTGTTAAGTGTTAAACTTGTTTGTTCGTGATTGTTGTCCTGTCATACTTATTACATCTCCCAGTCTGGGATTTGTGACAATTGCACTCTTTTATGTTTAAGTGCTAACAGGTATATTATAACCATTTCCTTCGTACGCGAGATTGGGCTGACAAACTCCACCATTTTTGCATTACACAAACTTGTCTGAAGGGTTTACGTTCATTTCTCGCCCTAGCTGGGGCCAAGGAACTGAAAATTACTTTGGAGGGCTCGAATAAATCAAACACTGTACTTCAATGCGATGAAATATTTTTTTTAAAGTATTTTTCCCACCCCTTTGCCAAAGCTTTGATGTTAGAAGTCTCCAGCTTTCGTAATTCAAACCTGTGCGGTACCAACTCCTATCAGTCTAGGAGGGAGGAAACTCATTAGTGCAATGACTCTGCCTCGGTTGCAGGTAACTTCACCCGAATTCTCCTCTCACGAGCGCATTATTGGACTCGAACGTTAAGACAACAAAAATGCAATAATGAGCTGTAAGGATACAAACTATTCTGGTAACTTATTCCACTCTGTGGACCACCCAACACAATTAGCTGATTGACAATGACATTCGACGTTCCAGATACGTTATCGACTCCCGTACAATTAAAACGAGTGTTGTCTTCGCGTCAAAAACAACCGTGTTGAAACATCAAATAAACTTAATGAAAACTCATAGCCGTTTTCCTTTCATTGAAAATGCTCATTACGCGTCAATGAGAGCGTTTTAGCCGTACTTAACAAAGGTTTCTTTTCTAAGTGAAATTATGTAATTATCTACCGGATTCAAGCCAGTTTTTCTTTATATTTCAAATTCTTCTCTCACCTCTAAGCGTATCAGCGATACGCCTTGTTAGCGTTATCTAAGGCTAATGTTGAATGAACTTAATCAGAATACGTGTAAATAAAGAACATCTTGAGTATAAATGTCAACAAGATAAGAAGATGCGTCCAGTCATACTTAACTAATCTTTCTTTTCCAGTTGAAACAATATAATTATCTATCCGGATTCGCGCCAATTTTGCTTTATATTTCAAATTGCTTTCTCACTTCTGTGCATGTAGGCGATACGCCTTGTTATCGTTATCTAAGGCTAATGTTGAATGAACTTAATCAGAATAAGTGAAAGTAAAGAAGATCTTGAGTATGAAATGTCAACAAGATTAGAACATGACTGTGTCCGGCCGTACTTAACAAACGTTTCTTTTCTAAGTGAAATAATGTAATTATCTACCAGATCCATGCCCAGTTATTCTTTTTATGTATTTCGAATTCCTTTCTCACCTTTGTGGGTATCAGCGATACGCCTTGTTACCGTTATCTTAGGCCGATGTTGAATGAACCTTAATCAGAATACGTGGAAATACAGAACATCTTGAGTATAAAATATCAACAAGATTAGAAAATGTGTTGAGGCGTTGGTGATTACTCATAATATTGTTGCTTTGTTTTCACCAGATGCTCGCTTTCCATCCCTCTTTAACCTTCAGATTCACTCATCAATTCCGCTCCCATCAAAAGAAATGAATTCATTATTAAGGGCTAAAAAGTAAAGAAAGCGCTCCTCAGATTTATGTGGCATCTTAAAGAACAGTTGTCTAATGTAACATTCGCTCTTGACAGGGATTTAAGTAATAATAATAATAATAGGCTGATAACAGTAACAATAATAATAATGGAATAAGTTTGTACAGCAGCTGTCCCCACAAAGTAGATCTATGGCAACAAAAGGTTTCTAGTATAAGATCAGAAGCTAATGCGCGGTGGATAAGGAATTTTTTAGAATAACGATGCAGAGTTTATATAAACGTAAGCTTCTTTTTTTGTTGTTAATAGAAATACTAAATCATGACGTTCTGCAAACGTTTCTTATACAGATTATCTTTTAGTATAAATTTAACATCTTTTTTTTCTTTTAAAAAGAGAGCAAACGTTTCTTATACTATGGAGATTTATGATTAATACGTGTAACTTTTTTTTTTTCTTTTTTTTAAGAAGTTCTAAATCGTGATGCTCTGCAAACGTTTCTTATAAAGATTATGGATGAATATAGATGTAACCGATTTACTTTATTTCTTTTTCATAGAAATACTAAGCCTTGATATTCTGTAAACGTTTTCCATAGAGATTATGACTGAATATTATATAACCGCCGCACCTTTTTTTTTTAAAAATAGAAATGTTAAATTATGTTTGTTTTGGACAACGTTTCTTACAGAGATCATGACTGTTGCGTATGTTGCACACACCAGAATGAATGGATGGCGAATACCTAGTGTGATCTTTTAAGACGGAAGATTTCACTTCCGATGCAATTGTCGGTTCCCAAGGAAACCAGACATAAACTTAGCAGCGACCATGATGAGCGACTATCGTGACCTTCGCTACACAAGCTGACGTCGAAACAATTCCACATGTGTTGATGGCGACAAGACAAGGTGAAAAACACATCACTTCTCGTTAATACGGAAACAATAAATGATGTGTTTTCACTTCGAGATGTAAACGTAAAACCCGCCCTCGACCTATATCTCGATGTTTTCCTATGACTTCCTCTCTTCCCTCGCACTATTGTCACGGCAGGGGTAAATTGTAAGGAAGATCTGCCTCTATTTATTACTATGAAATCCCCCAGCATGTAACATAGACGCCACGAATCCAATTTGTCTTTTTCTCCTCCCGCATATTTGGTTGTTTCCTTCGACAACAGCTTCATCCCCGATGGAGGCTTCCCTTGTCTTTCCATGAATCAAGCGCACGTCGAGTTGACTTGCCAAGCTCGAAAAGGGCGGCCGAAGGAGATCGCTCAAGAATGCTTTGAGGAGCATTCTCCGACAGCCATGCTACTTCCTAGTGGGAGCTCTCTATGTTTTTCTCACCTTTTTTATGCTGCTCTGGGGGGCCCCACCGCAGTCTCGCGTCATTCAGTGTCAAAATAGCAAAGGGTAGGGGAGTGGGGGAAGAGAGGAGGGAACTGCAGATTTAGCATTATTACAGAATGTTACAGCAAAATGTGCTGCTCAAAGTCTCTCATTCTCATACATTTACATTTACATGTCGTTCAAATTTGTCATACTAAGTTCCGTCTTTGATATGCGTCATAAAATCGGTTCATTCTTTTGAATCACCCTGTATAATGTCACATTTAAAATGTGAAGATAACTGATCACATATTACAGATGCTGTCCATTAACAGAGGTTCATAACATTTTTTTTTTTTTTTTTGGTCTTCCTTATCCCCACAAATACAGAGAAACAAATTAACACGGAAATCAATTTGAATTTGAGTTTGACTTTAACGACGCGTGTCGGCGAGATAAGGTGCAAGTTCTCATTCTGCTGCCTCTTATTTTTATGGACTTTGAGTTTGAACTTGGAGAAATTACATCGACATGATAACGGTCAACGTGTGCTAGGAAAGCGCAAAACGGTAGACAGAATATAATAGTAGGACTGGATAGAAGGAGACTGCACCAGAAGGCAACTGGGCTCATAAACAATGTGTTATTATTGAGTTTCCACGGATGAGCGGAAACTGCATTTGTTTACATTCTTTCACCCATAAAAGATCCAAGAAACTACAGCGCTCAAACAAATTTGTATGTCATGTTTACCTAATGTAAGTTATTTTGCACTTGAAATGTTTATCAAAAGCCTGGAAATACGATATCCTCGTATGAAACAAAGCAAGTACACAAGTCGCTAATGAGTGTACAGGGTAAAGAAAAATGGTCACTTAGTCTGATTTCGCCAGAGAAGATACGCTGATTGAAAGTGGCATGGCTTGTCAAACAGAACTAGTCATAAAGAAGTTCTCATAATGCAAAGCAAGCCGTGCTCGGTCTCATTCTTACGCTTTAAGTACTCAGCCTCACGTAAAGAAACATAAATGCGGGTAAACACCATGTTAAGGGCATGTTCTTTACTCTCTCTCTCTCGCTCACCTTTAGTGTGCAAAGGCAGGTGCACTTGGATCCTTGTTTTGAATAGGGTAACACGATAGAGAGCAGGGAACGAGAACGAAAAGATTATTGAGAGGCGGATTTGACACTAGAAAGCAAAAAGTGGCAAACGGATAGAACGGCAAAGGTGGGGGGAAGGGGGGGGGGGATCACATGTCGACACAAAGGCACCACGCACAAGAGAAGGGACTACTCATAAATGAAAGAGACAGAGAGACAGACAGAATGAGAGAGGGAGAGAGATAGAGAGAGAGAAAGAGTGAGAAAGGGGCTGCAGCGGGAGAGAGCAACAGAAAAAAAGTAAAGAGGGAGCATGAGATACCGAAGAAAACAACAGTAATAAAATAAAATAAAAAAAGAAAGGACTCGATAAAACCACGAGCAAGAGATAATTAATACATTATCTTCATAGATGATATCACACTTACAGACACGTCTACAAAGACATGGGGAAACATTGCATTGTCAAAACTGCTTCACGAAAATAGAAGTACACTGTTTGGGAGACGAAACCTTTAACCATGCTGCGTTACACAATTTACTGCTTTTTAAAAATGTTTGGGGTTTTTTTTTTTTGGGGGGGGGGGTATTGTTTGTTTTATTTAGGGGGAAGGGAGGGAGAAAGAAAGAAAGAAAAGAAAGAAACAAAAGAAAGAACGAGAGAAAGCTTTTACCACACACGGCAACAATTGATGGCCACCAGTTAGAAAACACCCAAGACATCCGAAACTGTGGAATATGCGGGAAAATGAACAAAAAAAAAAAAACCCAGCGGCAAACAGATACCTATAGAATGAATTGGGCTCTTGCAAGAGTGCGTGAAAAAGAAAAAAAAACCTTTTGCGAAAAGCTTCGCACGTCAAGCTAACAATTTTGGGCTAATGCACAATCTGTGAGCGGTATTATGTAAACATGTTAGGTAGGAATGAGCAGAGACGATGCTTAGAGGAGATAGTTATCTTAAGCCCGTGACACAAATACCCGAAGATGCATCCATCTTTTGATTGATGGACCGTCAAAGCTGCGTTGGCTGGGTTTACGCGTGAACAAAAGAAACGTGAGTCTAGTGAAATGGAGTTGGAGGTATACTTACCTTCTCGTGAGGCGGTTTAACAGTAACTTTGCGTTGAAAAGTTTAGGAGTGATACTTCTTGTGTACATGATCTACTCATAGACATTTCATGGCTTTAGTCCTTGTTTGTTCCAATTCCACTTTTAGCACAGCTGAGAAATTCTACGTTAAACTTTTGCGGCTTTAGTAGTATGATAAGGAGTTCGAATAAATCGGAACTGTGAAACAGCTTGATAAGTGCCACGGCGCATTTTAAACGAGTGTCAGAGTGTGCATTGTTGTGATTTTTTTTACACACTATAGTTTTTGGTTGTTGTTGTTTTTTTTCCAGAAAATGGAGATACAACAAACAAGAACTAAGGTCTCGATTTTATGGACTAGCGTAACTTTGAGAATGCGAGTGGTAACGTAGAAGACATTTATTTTAGTCTAATTTACGTCTCTTTTTTTAAATTTAGAATGAGCGGGATTAACACTGATTTTCTCGAAAACTGTCGATTAGATTTAGATCTATGCCAGATTTTGCACAGGTTCATGTTTCAGACTTAACATTACGGAAGTGATTTTTTATTTGTTAAACTGCAGCCTGACTTCGAGTTCGCTTCTTTGCGCTTTGCAAATAAAAAATAAATATGTTTAGCAAAAAGGCTCCGAAAAAAAAAAAATTGTTAGATAGATCTATGTGAGTTAACTTGCTGGCTTATGAGCTATATGAGAAGACACAGAACCGTTACATTTTGATACTTTCACACTTTCGCCAGTATCTCAGGCGATCCGCCATTTTATACCATGATCATAATCTTATAATAATGAGAGTAGGGGGTAAACTGTCTGTGACGCCTATGCATTTCATGGCCATTCAAGCTAGACACTTGAAAGTTTGCATACTACCGTTTTTGATACTGCCGAGCTGCATGGCTGGCTTAGTTTTTGCGTTTGACCACGTCTTATATTTTTTTGAAAACTGTGAAACGCCTTAGCGTTTAAACCCGGACTAAATTCCTGGTGTAGTTTTTATGATTGTTAGAGTGTTGCGTATCGGTGTAGCAATCGATACTCAGTATCGAAGACTGTCATTTTGCGCAAACTTCTGCATGGCCTCTAAGCATTTATTTTCATGGCCTTTAAGCGAGACACTCACAATTTTGGTATATCTAGGCCTAGGACTACTGTTTTTTATCCTGTCGAGCTGCATGGATGCCGTAATGTTTGTTTATATAATTGTTATGGATGGCAATTCCTCAACCTCTTTACTGGGCGCGAGCAAAACCTATACACAGTATCGAATATGCCATTTCCTTTGAGCGTGGCCTGCTTGAAAGTAAACAAGACATGTGCTCAGCTTGATGCTGACAATGTTACACAGGCAATGTTGTGTATACCCTGAAGGGGAGGTCCTCCGCCCGTCCGCGCCAGTCAAGAAAACACACTAAAGAGGGGACTTTTGAGCGGGCTTATCAAATGGTTGGGTTTAGTATTTGTATGGGACAAAGAAAGAAGAAAGAAAGAACGAAAGCGCAGGTTAGGGGAGGTCATCATATTAATTATGTTTGTTTACTTTTTGGTAAGTGGCGCGGACGGGGGGAAGACCTTCCCCCCTGAAGTTTTGCGACCACGATTGTCCGGTAAGCTAATAGTTTAAAAAACTCAGCATTTGTCTAACGTGTCTTTGCAGTCTCTCAATCTCTTTTGTTTTGTTTGCCACTCACCGTTCGGAGAACGGGTGCATTTACTAGTAATAATAATGATAATAATAATTGACCAAATGATTAAAAAGAACGTTTCCACAGTACCAAATACAGAAGGGCTGAGCAAACTGGGGAAAAAGATACTTAAAGAAGACAAAAGATACTTAAGTATGTGAAAATGAAAAAAATATGAAACAACAACGAAAAAGCAAAATTTTGTGAAACTCTTCCGGTACCACTCTCTACTGACAGGTGCCAGACGTGTGTGAGTACTTCTTCATGGCAGCCAATTCTTCAGTAGCCAAACAATGTTACAAGGCATATCAAATAGTAGATTAAACACATAGATACGCCAACATCGCATTAAGGGCTTGCGTGCAGTCCCTTTCTGGTCGGGGAAAGGCGTGATTAAGATTGTATGATATACCTAGCTAGTGTTCTGTGCTTTCTGAGTGCATGGGTTTGTTTTTTTTCCCCTTTGTACCACATGTGAATGTGATGTTTTCGGGGTTAATGTTTTGAGCTCCAGGCTTTGTTTAACTGGGTGGTCAGGCAGGTATGGGCGTCGACCCCAGTTCTCTGAGTTTGAGTTTGAATTTGGAGAAGCACATCGATACTCTAACGGTCACACTGTGCTAGGAAGAAGCAGAACTATAGAAAGAATATAACAGAATGTCAGGACAGAAGGGGAGCCCACCAGAAGCGCCAACCACAGTACTGCTTCATTCTATGTTTATTCTATTATTTTGTGAATAACATTAAATAAATGTTACAGTACTACATGTATTAGCAACGTTGATAGATCATTAAAGTAACCAACGAGTTCATACGTGAGCCAATATCAGAATAACCGAAATGCAGTCTGTTTTCAGAAAATCGCTTGTAGAAGTCTTGTACTTTAGTTGAAGCGCAAATTTATTGTGAACTCTTTAACCCTTTGGTGCCCAGACTAAGATTGCCTTCTCTACAACCTCTGAAACGCTCAAAATTGATCTGATATAGTCAAACAAATCCACAATAATTAATATATAATTATAGTGAAAAATTCTTTCGTGGTAGATTAGACGGTGCTAAAATGACTATTAAAAAAGTGCACTGAAAACCACTTGAAATGTATCAAGTGCCATTTGATATCATGGTACTCCGGGCACATGACGGTTAAAACCATCTCGTAGAGTTTAGGAGAAACCTTTAAGATTTTCACAGTAATGATAGAATACAATTTGTTGTGTCTTCTTATGGCCTTATCTCAGTTTTTGTAAAAAATGGAAATAGAATAAAACAATACTGGGGCCAATGGTTAGACGGGGCCATAGCTCTTGCAAAATTTCACTTACCCAGTTTTAGAACAACGCTAGCCATTTGTACATAGCTATAGAAACAATAGATGACAGCCTGGACTTGTGGAAAAATGTCCTTGATTTATCTGCATTGCCAAATAATTTTCTTTTTTTTGTATGTGTGTGTTTGGTTATGGTGACATGGAAAGTCCAGAGGCGTAGCATAGTTCGGTGGCGTCACATGACACAAACTTCGATTAAAATCCCCCCGTGAACGATGTTTGGAGGCATTCGTGGATTGACAGCAAAACACGACCAGGGGGGAAAACCGCAGAAATTAGCTGTGTCGCCTAAGTCTGAGATGTAATAAATGTCATTTTGTCTCAGCAGAGACCAGAAAAGAATGTTGTATTGCCCAAGTTTTTGGAAACAGGCATGTAATCCAACGGTGAGCTGGTGGGGGGGGGGGGGGGGGGGCTATATAAATGCCGAGAATGCTGTTGGGGTGATAGACAAGCCTGGAAGAAACTGCAGAGAGGGAGAAATGATTCTGTCGTTTCACAATGGAAAATTTATGCAATAGCGTGATAACTACCTAAACACAAAATCATATACGCTCCTCGAAATATGAATGCTGCTTTCATAGCTAGACAACTGAGAACGAAAGCCTCGATGAAATAAATTTGGCCCCATTCCTTGTGTAGAGATCGTCCAGATAGAAAATAAAACGAGATAGATAGATGGATAAACGGACAGAAAATGAAAGGGGATGAAAACTACGAGAGGATAAGGAAGACAGCGAAGGGTGAAAAGAAAAATGAGAATGTTAATCTCGAAAAACTTATGACAAAATTAAGTTAAAAAAAATGCTACAGAAAATCTCTGAGATAGCAGCAGGGTTTGGAACCAAATTAGAATATTGGCAGAAAAAAAAACAAAACAACCCAGTATGTTACAAAGCCTAGCGTAAGAAATAATAAAGAAATGTTACAATGAATCAGAAGCGAAAAGGGGAATACAAAATAAATAGAATAAAAATAGCTTGGCTGGGAACGGAAAGGAGGAAAATTTATCGAAACAATTAAGTTTGTTGGCGCGGTTTTCGGAAGAGACAGACACCAGAGGTGTGGAAAACAGACTGACAGATAGACTAGACTGTGATGGCGTAATTCATAATAGGATGACAGGAAGAGAACACAAAAGTCTTTAAGGGGAAGAGAAATGGATGAAATTTCAAAAAAAAAACAAAAAAGGCCAGAGAGCACAGACAGAACGGGAAATGAGAATGGAAGCTAAAATTGAGAACATTATAAAGGTTTAAAGAGAAGGTTAAAAAACAATGGAAAAGACACGTTGATATATTCAACACATTTTCGGACATGATCTGTCACTGTGTTGATAACTGTCGGCCTCCGCGTACAAGGTCCATCATTATAGCCTCGGGTTTAAAACCCAAACTGTAACGACAAGGGGTGTGGAAAATTCGAAATCGAGTATTATGCTCGTGCCGTTGAATACTGTTTCCCGTCTCTCCAGCCAATACCAGCGTTGGCACGAAACTGAAGGTTCGTACTTGTGAATAAAATGACCGTGGATATTATAATATTATTAGCTGAGTTCCCGTTTCATGAACAGGTTTGTGTGGGTGTTGTTTTTTTGGGGTAAAACTTAAGACGCCTGTGAACTGGGAAAGGCATTAATGCTGCATAGATAGCTTATAAGAAGAGATGTAACAACAAAGGACACCACTTTAGACCGAAAGGAATAAGAACAAAAGCCGAGATGCGTTGGGTCATCCCCAAAACTCAGCGATAGGACAGTACACAGTGTGCAGTGATGCGCACCGAAAATTTTCCGGAAGTGATGATGTCATGGGCCCATAATGCACATGCGGAGCTTCAATGAAACCTTAAAATGGCGAACCATGACTCGAAATAGACCTAAATGATGCCGAAACAATGAAAAATGAAACGTAGAAGCCTGAACATTTCATAATTTCTAATATAGCCCATGCTAATTTCGCATTGATAATATGCTGTTGTGCTAAGCCTGAGTGTGATGCGGTTCCTGAGCCTTAGGTGACCAAAGTTTCGAGTTACCATTATAGATAATGAAAGTAAAGCCTCCGGTGAAATCATGAAAGGCTTGTTCACACCTGAGCTTTACATTCAATAAAATGTCATGTGAGCATAGACAGAAGTAACGGTGTAAGTGGAAGTGTTTTAGAAGGTCTTGAAGTTAATACTTTCGTTGATTTTGAGCCACAACTGAATTGAACTGAAGAAAGTGTTCCGATATTTGAACAGGGAAAAAAAGAGACGCTTTTCTTTGACTAGAATTTAGTAAGTACGACATGAAATTTCGTTCTGTGCCTAAATTTACACACTGGTGGTTGAAACCCAACTTTGAAAATCACACGCGTGTATTCCCCGAGTCAGGGGGGCAGCTAGTATTTATAATGGCTCCACAATGAGCTAGTGCCGGTGAGCTAATTATTTTTATGTACAGGATGCCCTGTGACCCGTTGGAGCCATCCTTTGAGAGATTAAGTTTTCTTGCCTTCATTCCAACAGCAGATAGAACATCTCTATTATTCTGAGATTTTAAGTCCTAGAGAAAAGAACTAAGTATGGCAGTTATGATCAGTGCTGCCGGTCCACTGGATTTTTTGGGGGTTACCTTGGGATCTTGGTATTTTTTAAAAAGATCTTGGGATTTTTAGGACTTTCGCATATTTGCTATTATTTCTTTGTTTAAAAAAAAAAAATCATAAAATTGTCCTTCCACTCACCATACCATTTGCAACTAGTAAAAGGTGAATAAATCCAAAGGGTTATCGGGTAGTTTGGATTCCTGTGTGAGGGGATCATCTCCGGTGATCTGCGAGCTGAAGCACTGAGGCTGCTTGGTTTAAATTCAATGTATAACGAAGTTGTTAATTTTAAATGTTTTCTGTTTGGTTGGAGAAACAAAATTTTTTTCTTTTTTTCTTACCTCATCTTGGGATTTTTTATAGGGAATTCTTGGGATTTTGAAAATCTTCATCGGTAACGCTGAATATGCCGGTACTCATTTTTTTACGTCAGTGGCTTGAACTTTGAGTCTGATGTTTACGTGGTTTCTCCTAGGCAAGGAACCGTTATTGAACCTTTAAAACCCACCATATCAAATTTGGTAAAATACAGAAATCGAATACTAAACTATCTGTCGAGTTTTTAGCAGCCCCGCCTTCCTACAAATTGGTTGGAGGGTCCAAGCAATTACTCTCAGCGACTCCAATTTCTTATCTCTCTGCACCATCATGCTTCTCCTTGTGTTTTACGACTTCATGTGCAGAGCGGGCGCATCCAGCGTGCACAAGGGAACAGCGTCATAAACCATTGCCACTTTTGACGTACACGTACTAGTCGCTTCGGTGCCAAGAAACCCACGGGCATGAAAACGAACACCCTTGCAAGAAGAACACGAAGACGCCATGCAGTGAAAGGATCCGAAACGGCGACAGAACAAACAAGTTGAGGTTGTTGAGAAACTTTATTGCCTATATGCACTTCATGGCACTTCAGAATCCCTGACGGACATCGGAGACTTGCAAATCCTTGCCATTGCTACTATACTGTTCTATGAATATCGTGGATGACAGCAGTTAGCACAAACTCAGATGGAAACAGCGAATCGGGAAAGATACTCATTATGATTTCATCAAGATGACAGAACTTACGCGAGACCAAAGTACAGACTAAGAATTTCACCAGATCTTAATCCGGTTTTTTAAAAAAGATTATAGCTCTTCGGATTAGGCACACGGTCTTTCGAATCAGGTGTATGGTCTTTCGTACTAGGCCCTCAGTGTTGGCCATATCACAAAGCAGACATTATGTTTTAGCAGTTTCATTGAAATAATGGAGAGAAATTCTGTAAATCAGATACGCAAAACATCCACCCCCCAGCAACATCTTTGTTGTTGTTGTTTTGGGGGAGGGGGGGGGTGGGGGGAGTGTTTGAAGGTTTCAATCATATTCTTTTGAAACAACATTTTCTCAGCCACTGTCAGCATTCTATCTGAAAAATTTAGTATTTGACATTTTACTTCTTCTTGTCAACAAATTGGTTTGTCACACCCGATCGAAAGATTGTTCTTCAATGACGTATTAGACAATCTCCAGGTTCCCTTTTCTCCAGTCACCAATACTATCACCTGCTACATGGTTAACGGCTATTTGTGATCTGTATACTTTGACCCGCATAACTTTACTGGTCAGAAAACCACTTGTCGGGTGGTTCGTTAAGGCTGCTACTTTCCAAATATTCGGATGCCGTTCGAATCCTCCCTGGAGCTAAACAATTTTTTCTTCCCATTTCGCTCTTATTTTTTAGGGTCTTGTATTCTCCCGTATATCTACGCCACTGGTATAAATGATATTGCCTTCAAGAGTACACCTTTCAGAAAGAAAATACTACAGCCACCACGGTCTCTACTTCCACTATTTTCCCGCACTCCCCTGCAAATAGTTTTACCTTCTACTTGAAAAATAAATGTAAATATACCTCTTGCCAGTTAAGCTTCCGGCTAAGAAAGGATGGCACACACCTTCATAAACAATTAGACGTCTTCATAGAGATGGAGCGCTCTACAAACACGAAAAACGGTGTCGAAAATATTCTGGCAAGCTCGCAATGAATTCATAACATGTCGGTAGGAACCCCGCCAGCTTGCGTTGTTCGAATGCTAGCTTCTTGATCGATGTTGATTTTCAAGACCACCTCGAATCAAAATAGGAGAATTTTCCGGTGTTTAACTAATCAAATCGCTGAGACGTTTAGCTGTTAACCAATTAGGAACGAGGGTAAGACTGTTGTTTTTCGTTAACTTCTAATTGTGTGCATTTCTTCAGCCAAGGTCCTCGATCTTTCCCCCCTCTAATGGCTGCCAAGGAATGTGCATCACACACGTACATTCATATTGCTAAAAAGAAAATACAGAGAGAGGGGGTAAATATTGTTATCTTTCCCCGTTCTTTCCCACATGTACAAACAACTAAGATACACTTCGTCTGGGCGGCAGACATTGACGCTAGTGTAAAGGATTGGGCAGAGCGTGAAACAAGACGTATGCACGTGGGGATGAAAATTTTCAGTGTTCAGCTCTCTGTTTTGCGTTACTATGTAAATAACCGTAAAGGGATTTCATATGGCATGAGTGATGTTATGATTGTCTCTATGAAAACTGTAACCGGAATATGAACGGGATGGAACTCTCGTGGTCTTCATAAATTTGAATACGTGAACGAGGTTTATATCAAAGGGATAATATTTTTCTTTATTTGCTTCACATTATTTTGACGTAAGTAAAAGCGTCTCTTACTAGATAGGCTGCGCCATTTCTTCATTGATAAACGCTTACTCATAAAGGCAAGTTCTGCGATGTGACTTTGATGTTTTCTAGGATGAATAAAATCTAAATTATTTGGCGACAGTGAGTGACTCAGGCTAGAAATATTATGAGGGACCGTGGATCAGAAATTAAAAATAATTTTTAAAATAATAGCATGAATAAATCTAAAGAGGCTGCATGGTCTCCGTACATGGGTGGGTTCACCAAACAAGCAAGGAAAAACAATAATAGAGCTATGAGTAATAAAGCAAAGAATTTAATATATTTTAGGGAGGGACCACAATTTCATTTGCCTGACAATGTGACAGAAGCAGTGACAAAACTCAGGAGTTGGAAAATGTTTTAATTTAGTAGGATTACGCTGATATTTAACCCTAAACACATAAAAAAAAACAAAAAAACAATTAATTTCATTCATAGTTAATTAGAGGCAAGTTAGGAATTTCGAAGTCCGGATATCATAATTAAATTTCTATACTTCCTTCTATTCTGCCTGGCCTGACTTTCGAACACATTAAAGTCTGCAGCACATTGAGTCAAGTCAGTCTTGAGTCTATTTTAACCCATTCTGTGGATGAAGCCTCTCTTTCTGCATGCTGACTCAAGACAAGTTTGGCACGCCCGTGCTAGCAAGACAGACTTTTTTCAGTCTCGCCAGTGTGCGAGGTCATAACTTGTGTGACTCCATAGTCTTCTGGTTCATTTCCCTTGATGCCATTGTGGCCAGGGATCCAACAGAGAACAATTTTGTACCCCTTATAGTACAGCGTGTGAAGATGTTATTTTGATAAACTATTTAATTCTGTTCGTGAAATTTACCTCTACTATTCGAAACGTAAAGAAAGTGCTTAAATGGACAGCGACAGGCGCAATGTGGCCCTTATCGTGCTGTCAGACTCAAACTCAGACTCCGCAGTCCACATATTTGTTCTTTTCATTTCGGATCCAAGATGATTTCGAATCTACCAACTGGGAATCGCCTCGTTCTGGTGTATACGCAAGCGTCTCGAAGACTAACAGCAGTCAATTTGAGCATTTATTTGATAAAACTTTTCTAGATATTTTGTCTATGGATTATGACGTCACCATTCCTTAAGACTGTAGTAACTTAAAAATTCGAAATATCAGTTTTATATGTACATATTCAACTACATTCAAAGCCGCATCGAATGACCTTTGTTCCAGACTCCTGAGCCGAAAAACAATCGAATAGCAAACTTTCAAAAAAATAATCGTCACTAGACCAGTAGTGTTAAAATAAAACAGTTTTTTGCTTCTCCTGAAAAGCAGTCAAAACCGCATCACAGTTTTAGAGAACGGTGACGATATAAGATGTAATTAAATTTTGTATGCATGTTCCTGTTTGTTAATTAAACTATGGAGCTTCCCAATCAACATTGCACTCCTCTCCCAACGCCCATCGCTTATTCTCTACCCCCGTCGTAATGACCGCGCGTTCTGGCCTGTTCTTGTGATCAATCGGCGTGAGCAGAAGGACAAAGGGTGCGTGAAAGTGTTGAAAAATGTACATCTGTGCGCAAATGTCTCTGCCAGGCCAGCGTGCAGCCTGTTAGCCGCGGGTCACAACGACCTGGAAACGGCGGGCCTTTCAGATGGGGGCAGTTTTTCCTCCGACTATAATGAAGATGGATGTATTTCGCATTTCGTTTACCGTTTTGGATGGAGAATGGACGTGAGGTGAGTTATAAAACATGGTCAAGCAGTCACTGTGACCCAGTTGTAAAGAATGCGGAGAGAGAGAGAGAAACACAGACAGAAGGAAGAAGAGAAAGAAAGGCCAAATTACTGTCTGTTACTGTTAGAATTTTCAACTTTTTAATTTCTGCTGTTTTTTTTTTTTAAATACTTTCCATCTTTGCTTTTATTTAACACTAGTGAGCTGTAATTTTCTTGTATTTTTTAAACAGTTAATATTATTAGTAGTAACAAACAAAAGTGGTGGAACCACCCGTTTGTCAGTTGTTAAGCCAATTTAATACTTTCTTGATCCCCACTATGAAAATTTAGGGGGAAATTTCGTAATTTGTATAACATTTTAAAAAAAATTTAACTTTTATTTTATAATTATTTTTTTTTTAAGTTATTACCTTTGCTATGAAATGCACGTGAGAGATGAAGGTTGTGGGCACAAGAAGGAAAACTGAAGATTTATATGTCACTTTTGTTCAAAACTGAAATCAAATCACACATGTAAACTTCTAATAACTTTCGTGGGCAACCATTAGTATTTATTTTTGTTCTTCGCTAGAGAAAAACATCTGGCTAATGTTTGATGAAAGAAATCGCAATATATTCCATTAGCAAAAAACAAACAAACAAACAAAAAACGAAGTCCAAATAGTACGTTAATTTCCATTGTCTTGAGGCATGAAGTTAAAATGTACAAACGTCGGCTTCATTGATAACCTTTGTAAATTTTTGTCCATTTTTGTAATAGAATTTCCAGGAAAAATGTGATTTAGCAGCGGTTTACCCCGGAGTTACAGCAATTTAATGAATGATGGCAATTACAGAGTTTACTTCTTTGAGACTGGAAATACAAATCCCTTCTTGGCCAAAAATATTGAGCTTCATTTTTTTTTTAATTGTCCAAAAGTAATATGGGTAAAGGCAATAGGTCTTTTGAGATATTTAATTTTATCATCATTTCAGCGAAAAATATGAAGAATATCGTTGTACTTCCAGCGTCTCCAACAATAACAATAACAACAAGAACAACTTATTTCGTTGTTGTTGTTTGTTTGTTTTTGTTGTTTTTATCTTTCGTTTTTCCCCACACATCTTTTAAGTTAATTCTTGAAGAGTTTTAATGGTTTAACATGCTGGCAGTTATACATTTGATATTATGCACATAAACAAAAGGTTGAGTCAACTCCATTTTTGTTGGAATCTGTAATAACCATGTGGGCTAGTACGATGCCTTCCAATCCTTCTGTGGACCAAAGATCAAAGTTCCCCGAGATGAAAGTTAATAAATAATTATTTTGTATCTTTTCCCCCAGTCTATTATTTACATCAAAGAAAAATAAAATTTCCTACTTTATTTTTTCGAAAACAATCAAAAAGTATTTAGGCCACTCCTTTATCCTCGGACACAATTGTCCCTTGGTTTCAATGCCATTCCATCAAGTGTCTTAATGCCATAAGGCCTCTTATCCCCTGGAGTAGAAAAAGATATGTTATAATATCTCTCAAATACATTAATTTAACTTTAGTATCACATTGTGCCTTTATATTCTTAAATGCTCGAGGAAAATAACATTGACAAACATACAGAGCATGTGTTGGTATTTGTTAAAAAGTTATATTTCAGCACTAGAATCATTTCGTAAATGGCACTTTGAGCTCTGGGGGGGTTAAAAGTGAGAAATTTAACTCGCTGCATTACATTTTCAGATGTGATTCGAAACTTTAAAACTTCCGGAGTTTTCCCAAATATTATTTATGACGACGATGATTTGGCACAACAAATCCGTGGTCTTGTCTACACTGTTCGTCTCGTTTCGTTGAGGTCCGATGACACGGAGCGGGACACATGTTCCATTTCGTCATGGCAACAGTCACACATAATTGGCAATGCTCGGATGGTTAAGTTTTCAGGCCAGGGGCTGCTCTCCACAAAAGCGTCTGACTGACTCCTTATGGTCTCCAGGTCGGAGTCATTTGTCAGCCTGACAGGGGCTGAGGCCATAGGGAAGAGATGGAAATGAAAGAAAAAAAAATTGGCTTCAGAAGGAAATGATATGGAAAGGGGGGGGGGAGGGGGGGCAGGGTTTCGATATGGATATTATGTTGGAAGCATGGCAGGGCCGGGTCTAGGAGCCGCGGGGCCCAAGTGATATAACCATTGCTGTTCACTGTGAAACACTGCGATGTGGTGGTATAGAACAATAGTGTTACAGCTGGATGGGGCAAAAGGGACCAACAAATGTCTACTTACGGGGACAAACTGCTACATAGATTTTTAGAAAGCTAAACATGTCTAGATTATGAAATGAGGTGATAACAATCGTGATCGAGCAGCTTTGTAGGAAAAAAACGGGGTCTAAAAGACCCCATCCCATTTACACAGGTGTGTGTTGCCATTGTGCTGTTGTGTGTACTTGACAAGACTACATAACCCTAGCGCAGAGCCCTCTTTGGCCCGGGGCCCAAATGAGAGCAATCAGTGAAGTTGCTTAGAGTCAGTCCTGGAGCATAGTAGCCTACAACAAGATTTTCATGGAGAGAGGGGAAGGGGCAGAGATTTGGGCCATAAATGTACGTGGAGAACATAGTACTTTTAACAGCTACGTGTCTCCTTACCGAAACGTCTCTTAAATATCATTATATTGTAAGAAAACCATAACTCACGTGGGCGATTAGCCGGCCATTCACAAGTTCTCGTGGTAATATATTATCGTTCATTCTTTTCATTCCGTCTTTACTGTTTTTCAGGCCCCCAGAAACCAAGTCATATAATTTAGTATGACAGAAGAGCCAAGACAAAATCCTTTGGCAGTGCATCTACCCCCGGAGAGCTGAGGGAAATGGTTGAATGGAGCGGTCTTGGAGACGGCAATAAATAAAGACTCAAGGCGTCCTGTTACAAACCAAAAGAAAACAAAAGTAGATCTAACTGTCACAAGTAACTGTTAATGTAATTTCACAAGTCTCGTGGAAAACTGAACGCCAGTTTCTTATTTTGAGTCTTCTCAGGGGTTGTGTTCTTTGAAATGTCTGTACTGAAACTATCTTCTCAGTGTCTCTTGCCATAGTGAAATAAAATCACTATTATGTTCAATCAATTTCTTGTTGTTTGTTTTCTTTTTTCTGTGCGCCACTTTTTTTTTTTTTTTGAAGTTAATCACAGAAAACCAGAGACTCACGCGATGTCAGATTATCATTATAACTAGCATGCAAATTTCTCAAAGAGGATGAAATCAATGAGTGAACTGATAAACAAACCAGTCAAGGACGAGATGGATAGGAAAACAGAGAATCGTAAATAGACAAACAGTCATACAGACAGAACGATAGAGAGATAAATAGATAGATAAATAGATAGATAGATAGATGTACGGACGGACGGACCGGCGGACGGACAGACAGACAGACAGACAGACAGACAGACAGACAGGCAGACAGACAGACAGACAGATAGATAGATAGATAGATAGATAGATAGATAGATAGATAGATAGATAGATAGATAGATAGATAGATAGATAGATAGATAGATAGATAGATAGATAGATAGATAGATAGATAGATAGATAGATTTCACTGCTGATACAATGACTGTATCTTGTTCAGACAACATACCAACACATCAACCACTTGGTGTTCACAGCTCGTCATTCAAGACTCAGCAACTTGATAACGCTGTGCATTTTTCTGCAGACAAGTGACGCTAGACTCGCCTGCAAAGACATCTTTTAAACTGTCAAACCGCCGCCAGTCTCATGTTTTGCTTAAAATATGGTTTATGTCATTGGGGATGTTTAAAACTCTGTTTTGAAATTGAGAAGTGTTGGAAACATTTTACGCCCTTTCCCCTCGGAGACTCTTTTGATGTCATTTCCAGGCGCAGTCAACGAACGGAGCAAGGGAGGTTATTGGGAACAAGCAGGAACTACGGCACGGTACAGACATGGAGACCTCTAGTTCCACGTCGGCAATACATCATCATCATCATAATTGTCATAATCGTCATCATCATCATCATCATCATCCTTAACATACAGGGCAAGCGTAACAACATGCTACATTTTCAAATCTCTTGTTAAGTACTGAAAGATGAAGATGATGCGTCTATAATGGTTGCCTCCCTCGCTGTGCTTTTGACAGTCAAGATTTGTAGACTTAACCCCAACGCGGATTGTTAATTTATAAATTAAATATCTGTGCTGTTTTTTTTTTTATTGCGCTAGTTTTAACTTCTGGCTTAAGCAATCTAAAAATTCTCTTCTTAAATGAATTTTAGCAAATCCAGCAATTAGCAGTTAGTGTCATTGTTTCAAATAGCACCAGATCTAAGGCAAATTTGATATTCTTTCATCTCCACAATCGCAGCAGATTTATAACCGTATAATACTTACAATTTTCTGCTGGATTTTCAAGAAGCAATTCATGAGTTCTTAAGTCCACATCACAGTTGAATTTTTGTTTTTTTTACTTACATAATCGTAGTTCATAATGTTTAAAAATAAATTGCTACCACCACACATCTATATGAAGATTTAGAAGTGACCTCGGGTCATTTTATTATTTATGAGTAGCTTTTCTTAGGTTCTAGAGGGTTTCTTATCATTTAGAAATTTGCACTAAAAGCTCCTTGGTAAGTCCTACCCTTGCCCATGGAAATGGAAATACTTCACACTGAATTTTTTAACACAATATTATCCAGATTTTGTGAAGCAATCCTCCAGAATTAAGAATGTAATAAATCTAACCCGTCCTACCAAGCAGAAACAACAACCATTTTTAAAAAATCCATTAAAACTACATAAACTACTGGATTCAAACTCAACATCACAAAAGCGAGCTTCAGAGCCTCAGCCAGAGCAGTCCTTCTCTCAATATCCTACAGAATAATTAATAACTCGTTTGCTGCTGCTGCCGAAATGAGGTCAAGTCAAAATGTGGGCAAAAAGAAAAAGCTGTATGTAACAAAACTTCGCTTAAGAAATAAAATACCCAAACGATAAATACCCGCATTTGTTAAACATTCCACGATTTTTTAATTTGTTTCACTTTCTTTCCTGTTACATTTTTTTCCTCGAAGAAAGGCGATTTGTCTTTCCTGTTCCTTAGCGTTTTATTGTATCGTTTCTGTATTATTTCTTATGCCAGGCTTTGCTACATACAATTTTTTTTCTTTTTGCCACATTTTGTCTTTGCTTCAAGCGTTGCTGCGACCACACAGATTTCCTCTGGTTTTTATACTTTGTCCAGTTGAAAAGAACATGGTGATATCACCCAATACCGGGTTTTTTGTACAGGAATCTCCAGGTCTGGCGAAGAAATACAATGTCTGGCGGCATTTCAGACGAACTCATGAGAACATAAGTCACACATCGTACAGACCTGTAAATCACCTCCTTCACGCGCCGCCCATGCTCATCGTCATGCCATTTTGGATGATGCGGTAAAACAATTTTACTATTTGGTGCGATCCCATGTTAGGTAATGAGTTAGACTTTTCGATACTGGTGTAAAGGGCCGAATTTAATCCAAGAAAGGGATAAAGACAGCTAGATGATAAAAACGTCAAGAAATAAAGCGAGGGTTGTCAGCCTGAATGTGTTTATGTCCCATGTTATTCGGTGCTCTTAATATGCCTGTAGATATCCAAGACATGAGGTGTGTGATTTTGTTTCTTAAACCCAGGGCCGGATTTAGACGAAGAGAGGCCCTAGGCTTTGCTAGCTAGCTGTGAGGCCCCTCCCAATCCCCCACCTTCACGCCTAGAGAAAGGTGCAAGTGTTTTAAATAATTTGAGTACCGCCAATGATGATGATAGGCCGGTGTTTAAAATACCTCAATTCCTTCTTGAAAGGACATGAGCTGGGAAAAGTACAAAAGATTTGTTCAGAAACTACAGTGCATTGTAACATCGCGTGTAAGAAAAGGCAACGCGTGTCAGAATGTTCATAGGTGGCGAGCCCCCCCCCCCCCCCACCCCGAGATTTTGAGGCCCTAGGCTTCAGTCTACCTAAGCTAATGGTAAACCCGACACTGCTTAAACCAATACAAACTATTCATGTGACCAGGTTGAAGTTATTGAATTATGTGAATAATTTTTATTTTCATTAAGTTTACAAATTTCAAACTCGTTTTTCTCAACTGACAATTTTGGACATAACATATTCTGGTTGCCAACCCTCGAAAGACATTACGCCCTGTCAATTGTCATGAATGGTTCAAGATCAAAATCATTTCATGGTTGGAGTAATATAATGTGGAGCCCCGCCCCCTACACACACACACACACACACATCCAAATAAAATTCTCCATCCCACACTCCGTCACAAGAGTTATACAAAGGTGGGAGAAACATCTTGAAATCAATATTTTCTTTTATTCGTGAAGGTTTTTTTTAAACTGTCAGTTGTGACATAATAATTACATATTTGATTCATCTGTACACATACAACTTTGAATTCAATAAAATATTCAAGGTCATAAATTTACTGGAATTAAGGCACATTGTTAATTGATTCGACGGTGGCTCGACAGAATTCAGATTAATGATGATCACGATAATGATGATAATAGGCATGGTAATGATGATCTTGATGATGATGATGATGATAGTAGGTACGGCGATGATAATGATGATGATGATGATAATGATGGTGATTATGAAGATGGTGGTGGTGGTGGTGACGATGATGATGGCGATGATGGTGGTGGCGATGATGATGATGATGGCGATGATGGTAACATCGCGTGTAAGAAAAGGCGGTGATGATGATGATAATAATGGAGATGAAAAAATGATATCATGACGATGATCATGATGATGCTGATGATGGCGGAAAATAAGAAGAAATGATAATACTGATGATGATAATGATGATGGTGATGATGATGATGATGATGATGACAATGACAAAGAGGACATAAAAGCCAATAACCGAGACATACATCATATATTACCATTATCTTCAAGAGTCAAGTATGGTGATAATCTATAGCATTTTTGACAACCACAAAAGAATTACGTCCACATTTGAATGATCTCAACAAAATGTGTTCTGTAGACTCCTATAAATGTCATATATTAATATATGTGATAGAGAAGATTATCTCGTAAAATGTACCATATTTACCCAACTCACGGGGTCTTTTTTTGAAATTCATTACTTTTTTTTTTTTTTTGAAATAATGAAAGTTAATGAAAATTCCTATTTTAAAAAAAACAAAACAAAAACTAAATGTTGTAAATTTTTTTTAATATTCAGATAGTAAAAAATAATAATAACAGGTTTGTTTTTTTTTTACCAAATCACAGATTGTGTGCAAATAATCGAATGTAAAAAAATCAAGAATCAGAATAGAAAAAAAGAGAGAAATTCAAGTATGGAAAAGACTCTGAATAGATGTATTTGCCTATAGTTAATGGCTATAGTTAAGGGACTGTGATATTTTTTACACAGAAAGCTATAGATGAACAGTGAACGCAACTCTTTATTTTCTCTATTCCCCTTTGTAATTAGACTACTGCCCCGTAACAACAGCCAACACTTAGATAATAGAGAATGCTTAGTTAGCCATCCATCTTTTTATTGAATTAAACTGAACTTCGTTATTGTCAACCAAGGTATCAATACTTCAAGGAATTCAGAAAGTATCAAGTACTTAAGATTAAGATTAAAAAAAAAAAGTAAAAATACAGTGGATGATTAAAATGATTAAATGTTATTGATTTACTGTTGTTCTTTTGCCTGACGACAATTTCACTCCCACCCCCCCCCCCCTCCCTCCCCCAGGCCAACCTAACCACCCCCAGCTCTGCCTTGCCGTGCCATAAATAAAATAGACAATTAATCCATGAATACTCAAACAGAAGTTTAAAAAGCCATACATATTGAACGGCAAATTAAATCTATAAATAAGCTGGCTAATGCCCGTCCGTCCTCACGTAAATAAAGGAGCTGTGGGACAGAGGAAGACCTTTTGTTTATTTATTTATTTTGTATCATTATAATGTGATTGGTAATCCAATAATAGGTGTCCACTTTTGTTGAAAATGTGCATAATATTTGTTCCCCAGTGTTTTTTCTGTTTATTTAGTTAAGATTGGACGGATTTGAACTGAAATATTTTACAGAAGAACTTGCATTTTTGCAGTGTCTGTCTTTGTGATTTTATCTCTAAGGGCTGGGCATTCGTTTCCCAACTGTTAAGAAATGCAATGTTTCAAGAAGTTAAAATAGGAAGAACAAAAAAATATATATAAATATTACTTTGGCGACGAATAATTTGATGAACAGAAAACAAACACAAACAATAAAGGTCGCGAGGAAAAGTCGTCGTGATAACAGATATAAAATGATAATTGACAACTACAATAAGTATAAGTAGGATAATTATTTTTATAAAAAGTATGGAAGACTAAATGATTGAAAAATAAACATAAACATTTTAAGTTGATAATCATGAAAAAAACGTCGACGTTACCGACAACTTCGGTGTTTTTACTTTTAATAAATTATTATTTCAACAGAGACAGAGAATCGGAATCTTAGCACCTTTGTCAAAACAAAATGAGGCAGTGATAATGTGTTATGGAAGACATGATATGAAAGATCAAATGCAATTATACAAGACTAATCAAAGTAATGAGATTAATCCATTAGTCGGGCAAATCTCAATAAAATTTATGCTCAAAACTTAATCCTCATTGCAACACCTGCGTACGAATAGAATCGTTTCTAATTTATTTGTGTCTTTGTCCCAGATCCAGCGCCGATAGAATGGCAAAACCTTTAAAATCCACAAGGATCCACATAGGAGTCATCATGAAAGCAGTGTCGGGTCTCCCCAAAACTGCGGGTGGTATATGGGCGCGTCTAGTGGGGTTTCGTTTCGTCCTATCGTTCTGCTATATTCTGCCTGTCGTCTTGTTTTTTTTCCCAACACAAAGTGACGGATATTGTGTCGTTCTGCTTTCTCCAAACTCAAACTCTCCCAAACTTCCAAATTGTAGAAGTTCAGAAAAAATACTGCATAAAGTCTAGCCGTCCAGCAAGAATTAAATATTTAATAGCCCAACAACAATTCATTAAGAAGAGGGATGCACGTTCTTCTCTCTCCCATAGAATATGTCAACAATACATTTTGGCAGCTGCGCTTTATCGCGGCCGAAAACATGCATGTTGTCAGAAATTCACCTTGGAAATGGCCCTTGCTGGTTTATCTGTTTCTGAGGTGATGATTTCCTAATTTTATTCGCTGGGGAGATTCTTGGGGAGATTTCGAGGAGAAAATAGCGTTGTCCTTGAAATGGCTGTGCCGATATCTATTCCTTCACATGACTCGGCCATAGGAGAAGCCGCCGATAGATATACAGGGTGTCTCAAAAAATGTGTACACATTTTGATTATTTATTAAAAATAACGTCATTTAAGATACAACCAGAATTTATAATTCAAATAAAAGAGTACAGATGTGTAAGTACCATGGAGGACGTCGGCGTTGATTACCATTCGGGTTTGGGTTTCACGCCGTGTCAGCTCGATCTTGCGCCTAACACCCACTGTTCGCTGGCGAGAAGTCCCACAGCTAATATTTGAATGTCACTCTTTAAATATAAACAAGATCAGGGCCGACGACAGCTGAAACCTTTACAATTTGCTGGTATCAGATCTGGAGTAATTGTAAGTGAACTTCCCAATCTAAATCTGGCTATAAGAATACAGATGCCTTCGACACACTGTGATTTATGGGGGCCCTTCATTTGGATGTTAACACACTGTGGCTCTGGTATAACTATCTCGAGAGAGATTGATGATGTCTATGTGTATTTGGTAAAGTTTCTTGGTGCTGATGGGCTCGACCAGGCTCTGTGAGTGTCAGGACTGACGTGGAATACAGTTATCGTCAAAACAAGTAGTTATCGTCTGTCTTCAGAGTAACCATTTCACGACACACTCAGCTGAGCCGTTGCTGATGAACAACATCTGGCTCAAAGACATTAGTCATTGCGTCTTAATTATCTCAAGATGTTGCCCCGGGATCGGTGTCATGTCACCCTGAAGACCCATCACATCTTGGACACATTAATATGACGGTCTTGGAAAACGTGTGAGAAGTTCTTTATCCAAAACACAAGGAAGCTGGCGGCCTACGTCACCAATAATGTTCTTTTTTAGCTTGCTGCAAAGGAAGATCTAACCCTGCAAAAGGACAAGAATGACACATTCTTAACACGGCTGATCGACATACTAATCTTAATAAAATTTCCTATATTATCATTTACACAGGGAATTACGTACTAAGTGACCCAGAGGTTTCTTCGTATTTTCTTTCAGTTTTTATACGGTTTTCTTGTTGTTTATTACTTTCCTAGAGCGTTTTTCAAAATACAATTTTTCAGTATTTCTACATTGTTGTTGTTTTTTTAATGGGGGGGGGGGGGGGGAGGTGTCACCTTAAAACGTTTTTTAAACAATTTTTTCACGCTATAGTCAAAATAAAATGGTCAGCACGAAACTACTGCAATATTTGAAATCTGGACAATGTGAATGTGCAAATACTGAAAAGAGGTCCATCAAGGTTCAGTTTTAAAAAAAGCAATTTTCATTTGTAACACTTGATAATAGAAAATCTAATGATGAAGATGATAACAGAACTTATAAAACTACATAACGTACAAATGCAAATCACTGTCCCGAAAAGTCTAAAGATACATAACTGTGAACAATAGATATGGTCTGATCTACCAGTTTTCTGTTCACAGGGTATACAGAGTTCGAACACACGAAATAATGACCTTAACCTCAGACAGAATTAACAGAAATTAATTGTAAGACCTTATATATCTTATACCTCTACAATGACATGGATAGACAGATTTTCAGACAAGCAGACAGAGAGACAAATAGACGAACGGACGGAAGGATAGGCAGTCATACAGGCAAAATTGATCTTGGACATAGCCTGTTTGCATGATTTGCTTTTACTTGTGTTTTCAAGTACAAACTGTTCAAAATGAATGCTAAACAATCATGACAAGACGAGAATTTACCTGGTAAACTACTTTCCATTTCTGAACCAAAGCGACCCATAGAATAATACCCAGAGAATGCGTCAGAGGATTTGGTGAGGTCATACTGGCCGTGATGACGTGTATCACCCATTCGGCCAGACAGTGAAGGCCCAGGCATCATCAAGGAGCCGTAGTGTGACGTAAGCCGACCTGTCGCGTCCATGCCGGGATAGGACAGCGCATGCGCCGCTGCACTCTGTGGGATTATGAAAAGACATTTTTATCAAATCTTTCAAAAAAAAACAATTTATCATGTAAAAGTTAAGAACTTGAATAGTGTTTTGAAAGGAACCAACATTAATTTATTCCGCGTACCCTTAAAGAACATGGTGCGTGTATTTATGAATTCAGTGCCATCATCAGTTTTATACAGCATGATTATAATTTATCATTAAGAGCAGTAATTACATTTGTCGCATCCAAGGCAAAGGGAGTATCATACTAAGCCAGGAAGGTCACAGTTGCTGTCAGCCAAATATACGCTTAAGAAATATTGGCAGAAGCTGTCTGTGTCTGACGGGGCTCAATAATTATGATAGGGTCTTCCTGGATTTCCTAAGAAAATATAGGAAATTATGGTGTGCACTTCTTGACTGCCAGCAGATGATCGTGCTCTTCCAGGCCTAGTATGATACAACACTAATTCTTTACAGTACTCAGATTGTTGTAATGTATAGTGAAAAATGCCAGATGCAACATAAACTCCTGTAAATATGAAAAATTAAAATTTTAAGATTCGAAATTTAATCACGTCTTACTTGTCCGATGAAACTCAGGATCAGAAATCCTCATTATTATTACTATTCAAATGCAGTTCTCTGGCATTAGATGTAACACGTGCTTCTGGTTGTCAGAGACGTTGCAAGCGTATAAGACTTAAATTTAATATTCCACAGCCTATAAAGCCTACACACTGATCTGTCTTTGATTTATATTGTGAATGATTTAAGATGATATGGCTTTAGTTTGCTTCGAACCTAAACCCCCCCCCCCCCCCCGTAAGTAGATAAATAAATAGGAAATGATAATCTTATATATATATTTGGACAACTTGGATGGGTCCTTCCCTATGCATAGAAAAACGGCTAAACGTAGAAAGTTCAAACTTTCTGTGCTCATTAGTTAAAAAATCTACAAGGTTTTTACACATTCATTTTGAAGGTATAATGTGTGGAAATGTACAAACTGAATTTATGAAGTCATTTGTTTTGTTACCAGTTCCAATCATCTTTTTAAAACACCATTTTCAACATTTTCAAATAGGTTTTCCCCTGAGGCCGTGTTTTGGTTTAACAGTTTGGTCACCTAAGTCATTTGTTTTGTTACCAGTTCCAATCATCTTTTTAAAACACCATTTTCAACATTTCCAAATAGGTTTTCCCCTGAGGCCGTGTTTTGGTTTAACAGTTTGGTCACCTAAGAAATTAACATGGGCTATATTAGAAATTATGAAATGTTCAGGCTTCTGCGTTTCGTTTTTCATTGTTTCGCCATCATTTAGATCTATTTCGAGTCATGGTTCGCCATTTTAAGGTTTCGTTATCACTTCCTGCGATGTGTTCACTATCAAACACACTAACCCGTGCGCAAATCATGCTATTGTACGGGATGCGCAGGGTGTCAACTCACAAAGGTAGAGCAGTAAGGCTTATTTAAAAACAAACAAACAAAAATAAAATAAACAAATAGGAACAGGCCAGATGAAGCAGGTCCATAATAACCACCCAGAACTGAAACTAATATTCAAACCGATTTATCCCGGGCAGGGCCGGGGACCTCAGCTAGTAATAAATAAATAAATAAATAAATATTATATTTCTTTCCATCTTATTGAAATATCCCAAAAATTGTAGCGCCGAACACCCTTCCCTTCCCTCAAATAGGTAAATAAATACGTGTCACATTAATTTTATCACCCTTATTCTTGATAAACTATAAATAAATAAATAAATAATAAACAGGTAAATAATGAATAAATAGATAAATAAATAAATAATATTTTTCTTTCTATTTTGTCGAAATATCTCAAATGGTGGTGCCGAACACCCTTCCCTCCTCCCTCAAATAGATCAATAAATATGATATTACATTAGAGTTATCTCCCGTATTCTTATTTTTCTTTTCATTATATTTTCGAATGCCGGACCATAGAGATCCACCTAGCACACTTACCTGGGGATGTGGGTATGTGTGTGACTGTGAACCGTAATGATAGGGCCATGTTTTGTGGAAGTTGTAGAGGGAAGACTGGAAGTAGGCGTCGGCGCCCAGGGCAAAGTTGCTGCTGTTGTTGTTACAGGGAGGTTGGTAGGCAGAGTTCCAGAAGGATGGAGGTAGTTTTCGGTGACACATCAAAGGTGTATCTGTTGATTACAGAGAAATAAAGATCCAAAATTAAAAAAGAAAGTTCCATTAGCTGATATAACGAGGTTTTTCCAATCTGCGAATTTTAATGCAGGTGCTAATGTTTTCATCCTGTTAAACATGTCTAAAATGATGTCATTTTTTTAAATGTTGAAGTAATGCAGGGTTAATATTAATGACTGTGACAATTTTGATACGATTATCACCGTTTATGTAATGGTGTAATGTGATAATTAGCTTGTATAGCGCCCAAATCCGCACAAGGCGCTGAACTGAAACTAGAAACAGGATTAACATAGTCAATTCATCATCATCCCACTCACACACATTAAAAAAAAAAAAAAACTCAAGCTACTCTCATTAAGGCACTTGAGAACTGGAACAATAGTTCAAAACATGATAGAAACATATCTGAGGGCTCCAAAAATAAATTACAGAAAAATCACCCATACAGATCTATCTTTTTGTCAAATTAATTATTCATCCTTGGTAGTCTAATCGTTATCTTCAGGGAAATTCATTTTACTTTGTAATTATTTTTGTGAGGTTTAACGTATTTCTTTAATATTCCCAGTTTCAAAGGCTTCTATAATCGGAAATATGGAAAGGACCTAATTTTCCGTTTGACATTTTAATAAATCGTTGTTATTCGTGTCGAAAATGATCCAGTGCAATGTAAAGTTCTGCAAAATTTGTAAATAATTAATTCTCCTTGAATCAGGTTACCATGGAAACCATTTTTTTCTTCCCAGATTCAGTTCTATTTTCAAACAAGCGTTCTTCAGATTAACTTCCGTAACAAGCATTGTTGTTGATTTAGACCTGGTATTGAGCAGTCCTAAGTTAAAAATTTAGTTCCTGTATGGGTATCGCGTTTCCAAAAATGATTTCTTCTCAGCTTCAAATAGCTCATTTTAATGAAGTACTTTACTGTGGCGCCAATGGACTCGTTATACGGGATTATTTCTTATGGGGTGTAATTGTGTAAAAGTGATTAACATGATGATATCGATTTTAATTTTAAAAAACGAAAAAAACAACAACACCCACCGGGTCATTTATAGTCAACATTGCAATCCAAATGAAGCAGTACCTTTTAAAATGTATATAATTTATATTTAAAAAAATAATAATTGTGAGTGTTTTTGTCGCCATACGATATCAATTCCCAGTTCCGGTCAATTTTATCGGAAGTTGGACAAATAGGAAACCATGAATAACACGTTTTGTCTTCCTGCGTCCTTAACATTTCCCGGAGCTCTTCTCCAGCCATAGAAGTGCAGGGTATCTGCTTCTAGTTTGGTTGAGTACTTGTGCGCCCCGAGTTTGGAGTACATTCTGTGCATTCTCACAGCACGCGTAAGAATGCGCATGTCCTAAGATATTCCCAGACCACCGGTCGTGCCAGCGTGAGTACCCCAAGTACCGTGCTCGCCTTGGTATTTGGCTTCTCAAAGGCTCCACGTGTGTCTAGCATTAATGCTAATAATACGGTTTTGACCCTAAAGTAAGCACAGCTAGCTGGAAGATCTAGCACTCAAACATGTGGGTGTTTTTTGGACCATAGAAAGATCTTCCTTCTCCCTCATCGCAAACCTCTTTATCTGAGGCAGATTTGGAAGATCGAATGAAAATCTGTCCCTTGGATCTGGAGATTTCGGACTCGTGAAATTTTTATACTTCTTAACAAAAATAAAAATAAAAATATTTCTAAGTCCATTTCAGGCAAAATATTTTAACCGAATGCAGAAAAATGACCAATCTTGCATTTGATAAGCAAATACCAATTCCGTAGAAAAGTTCCCCCCTTTGGAAGGGTTTCTCAGGAATTTTGTCTTTCACCTTAATTAAGCCCGAGTTCGCCAGGATCCACTCAGACATGATTCGTATTTTATTCTATTTAGATAGCGAAAATACTGTGACGAAATATTTTTTTTTTAAACTTCTAACTAAAACAAAACAAATGGAAAAATGTAGGGACAGGGTGGTCACGTTCCCTCTAATTTTTAGTCGTCAATGTGCATGCACAAAAATCTTGTGTTACGCACCTTTTTTCCCTGTGGCAAAAGTGTGTGTGCGCTGAATGCTAGTGCAAAAAAAAATGTGAACTGAAATTGTTTCCATTTAATATTTTGGCATCGCCTGTCTCTCATGGCTAATAAATTTGCACTGGCACATTTTAATAACCGAATGCATATAAGATTGTGTTATACCACTATTTTCGATAAATATAATTATTCATTACCATATTATTTTAGTTACCCAATCTTTTGTGCACACATTGTATGCACACCTTTGTAAGTTGATTGTAAACGTGCACAGACGACCCAGCTGAAAGGGAACAAAGGGTGAAGACGGCGACGTCATTTCGTACGCTAAACTTTCACAAATAGTTTATTGCAATGAGTCTCTGGATACAGTGGTAAAGGCAGAAAAACATTGTTTATGGCATCCAGTAAAGTTATTGAAATATGTTTTCCACAACTCATCAAGGGAAGCAGAACCCAGGTGGGTTATGTATTTATTTATTTATTTATGTATTTATCTATTCATTTATGTATTATTTATCTATTTATTTATTTATGTATTTATCTATTCATTTATGTATTATTTATCTATTTATTTATTTATTTATTTTCTCATTTATTGCTAATCTATTAGTTATTATTTATTGATCATTTCATTCTTTTTTAAATGCAAGCGTTATTTAGCATGTATGCTACCGGGTAATGCTATGGAATAATTAGCTTGTATAGTGCTTAAATCCACACAAAAAATGGTGTGCTCTTTTGCGTTGAAATAAAACTAGAAACAGGAGTAAGATAAGATCAATTCATCATGCTCCCACTCACATACATTCACAAACATTTTTTATCTGTTCTCATCCTCAAACCCCTGAGACCAAGGGACATCATTCCAGTTCAACCAAAACAGTCCTAAACAATTTAGTTTTGAGCCTATTTTTAAATGTGACGATGTTTTCACATTTCCTGATGTTGTTCCACAATTTAGGCCCACCAACAGAAAAAAAGCCTTTTCACCAAGCGACAATCTGGCTTTGTGTGTCTAAAAAAGTTTCGCGTCTACTCATCTTGAAATGCATGATGGTTGATATAATCGATATGGACATTTTTAACATGTAGCTGCAACAAAAGTTTATCGGCGGAAGCCTCAACTGAGAATTTCCCTTTGAGAATTATATTCTCAGTCAAAAGATAGAGATTTTTTTTTTTAAGTTCTTCGGAAACAACAGCTGCAAGAGGCCTAATATAATAATTGAATATATAGCCTGTTACTCTGCAGATTTCTTTGCAAAGGAGTGTACCAAAATCTTCAGTTCTTTAAATCACTGTGGATTTTCCCAGATCACGACCATTTCACAGAAACAACAACGATATCAAATAAAACAAACACAATAAACTGTCTTTTTTTTTGTTTTGTATCTCTTCAGGTTTTGTCACGACGAATTTTGACGTCCATTGATTGAAAAGGATCGTGTAAACTGTGTGGAAAAAACAGCAACAAAACGAAATGAAGTTATATAGGTGTTTCGTCAATATTCCCTCAGACTGTAAATTCAAAAATTCCAAAAAATCAGTTTTTATGCAATTAATATTGAACTACATTCAAAGCCTCATCGGTTATAAATTCCTAAGGCGAAAAAAATCATCGAAAAGTAAACTTTAGTCGTAACCAGACCAGGTTTGCTAAGACAAAACCGATTTTTTGCTTCTCCTGAAAAGTAGACCAAACCGATTACTACAGTTTTAGGGACAGGTGACGATTTGGTTTTGCCAAGGTCGGAAAATCATCTAAGATAAGACTTTACGTTTACCTGTAGAGTGAAATTAGGAAAACGAGTGGACTCATCTCAGATATCACTATGCTGGATACCATTGTAAATTTAATAATGTTGAATAAATAACAGTAAAGAAAGAAGTTTGGAGTGAGAAAACATGAACAAATTTACAGAATAACTGAGCTTGATAAAACTAATTCAGATTTATAATGCAAGCAGGTTATTTATTTATTTATTTAATTAATCAATTAATTTATTTATTTATTTATTTATTTATTTATTTATTTATTTATTTATTTATTTATTTATTTATTTATTTATTTATTTATTTATTCATTCATTCGTTTATCTGTCTATTTATTCATTCACTGGGAGAGCAAACTGAATGAATGATTGGCGAGACAAAACGTTGCAAAGATGATATTGGTTAATTCCACACATCATTACGAAGCGATGTACCGAGGGCGGGCGATATCGTCACAGAAATGCAAAGTTTTGTAAAGGTTGAATGCGCAATTATCCGTTATTACTATTACTCTAATGATCATATTGATATTACTGTTATTATTATAACTAGTAAGCCCGCGAACTCGGGAATACACAGAATGGTATGATTGTTAAAGTTGAGTTTCGATCACACTAACCTGTAAATTGAGGTGCAGAACGAACTTTCCCGTCATACTTTTTAATCCTACTCGAAGAAAATGCGTGGCTTTTGTTTTTTTCCGGCTCAAAATGTCGGAACGCTTTCTTCTCTTCATCTCAGTTGTGGCTCAAAATCAACGAAAACATTAAAAAATATAGCGAATTTCAAGACCTTTTGAAAAATATGCCCAAGTACACCTTCAAGTTTTTCTACGCGTAACATGGTATTTTATAGAATTTAAGGCTCAGCGGTTAAAAAGCCTTTCATGATTACATTGGAGGTTTTACTTCCTTTATAATATGAAGATGATGATATAAAGCAATATATATATATTATTATGCTACGGTAATAAAAAAAATATGTCAGAAATGAATAATAAAAGAATAGCTCTTTATCAATTAAATTTCAGTAACAAATAATAATAATAATAATGGAGATCATTTATATAGCGCCTAATCCAAACATGTTCGCTCTAGGCGCTTTACAGAAAGTCTTATTCTCTCGATTTACATCTCTCTCTCTCTATTTCTTTCTCTCTCCCACTCTCTTTCTCTCTCTCTCTCACTCTCTCTCTCTCTCTCTCTCTCTACCTCTCTCTATCTCAGAGCAAATTGTAACGCAGCCTGTTAGGCGCAGTTCACAACTTACAACTGTATTATAAAGTATTATAATAATATTTGAATATATATTAATATATATTTAATAATGAATAATAAATTTTTGTTGGTGGTATGGGGGTTGATATGGATAAATTTTAATCTATTAATTTTAATTTTTAACAAACCATCATCTATTATTCTATTTTGTTGTTCTTCTTCTCTCTTATTCTTTCCTGTGTTTCTTTTCTTTCGTTTTATGCTCTGTTTGAATTTTAAAAAGAGGGGGGAAAAGCCAAGTATATTTTTGCAGGTGCTGCGACAATTGCCAAGTGTCGGTGTTAATAGTTTCATTAATTTATTTACTTAATAACAGGCAATTAATTTTGTAAAGCAGTATCAGAATGTCAGACATAATGGATTCAATAAAGGCTATGCCACAGGTACATCAATCAAAGCCAAGTACATTAAGATGGGTTATGATAACGATGCATTGGATAGGGAATACGCAAACAGGATCCGTATCTGCCATACGTATCCATTTATGCACTGATTAGGCTATCTTCTCGACCTATGCAAAGTGCATAGATAGGAAATATCTACATTAAATGCCAATAATGACGATAAACAACTTGAAATATGGTGGACAAAGGGAACATAACAAGAAAACCTCTTGCAATGAGTTATATACCCATACCTTTTATTTGGTATGTAAAAAGTTTTTGCTGAACGTTCTGAAATAAATGAGAAATATATGTCAGATATTGGAATACTCAGGCTCTTCAGTGTGAGGATCTTTTAGTTGGTTTCAACTAAAATTAAACACCAGTAGTGAGGAGGGAGAAGGGTAGCAATTGCCGTTTGAAACTATAATCTTCATCATTTTCAACAACAACAAAAATTCTTTGTTTGTTGGTTTGACTGCTTAAACTCGAAAACTAATTGATATTCAAAGATAGCAATTCATTGCAAAAATTCAATGCCCTGAGACCACCAACGCCGAATTTTTTTGGAATTTAACTCAGACTAGATTAGTGTTGGTAAATACGCCAATTTTAATTTGATTTGATGTAACCCTGTAAATGCCAGAGGTGTAGCAACGTGAATTGCCGTGGGTAATATCTTTATAGAAAGAACGGGATTTTTTAGAAATCTGAAATGTTTCATTATGTTACTTTCGCACCGATTGCCCGAAAAGACTGCAATGGTGATATCAGAGAGTAAATTTCTCAACTATTTTTTTTTTTTTTTTGTCCCACACGTCACTTCAATTTTCCAAAAAGAAACGTGCGCCCCACCACGATCGGATAAGACTGGTGTGAAAACGAAAAAGATTTTTCAAAATATTTATATATTCCATATGTATACATTCAAAGGAATTTTAATTAAAACTTCAGTTCAAATTGTATTCACTTTTTCTTACTTCAACGGGAGCATAGACCTTGACGCTGGCTGCAGATTTGTTTGATTTGAGGGACCATTTTCTTCAGTTTTTGGCCTTAAATCGCCACATTTCATGATATCCAGTCGATTTCTCTTAGCTTGCAACCAACATGACATAGGTAAAACAACAATTTATCCATACAGTTAAGTTAAAATACACTATGAAAAATCCCTACCCTCCATTCTGAAGTCCCACGGCCCAGCAAAATATTACCTGGTCCCACCTACCTTGAGAAACACTGCCCTAATGGCAATGAAGATTTAGCGTTAGGGTATATCAGTGCTTTACTTCATGACATAAACACGTTATGAACTATTATCTAGATCGAAAACTGTCTTTCATTAGTGTGTGGGCCAAACTCCGTTCCGGTATCAATGGTATTATTAACTCCCTGATTCTACATGAAAGGTGGCAATCTCCCTGAAGCCAGGGTCTGCATCACGTCACAATCAACGCCCTAGACAAAACACCGGCACGTGCCCCATTACAAACCTTAATTCTACTTTTCGGCAATTAAACGAATATTATTGTCAAACTCACGTTGTTCGTTTAGTTCCCTTATTTTGACCAAGTAGATTATTGTAACTTTCATTTTGCTCGAACTTAGGGTGAATGGAACCAAAAACAAATCCACATCAACTTTTTCTCTTGTTAAATTTTAAAACGAAAAGGGGTGTGTGTGTTGGTTTGTTGTTGTTGTTGTTGTTTTTTTTGGGGGGGGGGGGGGGGGAGATTCACAAAATTATTCCTTTGTTTATTTTTATATAATTTATGTAAGGATTACCAGATGAAAGTCATTCTCCGTATCCCCGCCCCCAAATACACCAGAAAAGATCCCGGACCCGCCAATCCGGAGGTAATTAAAAGATTTACCCTAAAAGAATCTCCAATTGCCAATGAAACTAACCGCACACGCTTGTTGATATTTTGGCATCGTGCACAAAATTTCCTGTTTGTGTTTTAACTATTATATTTTTGTGTTATTGTTGTTTTAATATATATCCGAAGAAAGAAGTTCTTAAATTTCGCGAAATAAAAATATTTATTTCATGACCAGGCAATCCGTTAATTCTTTACATGGACCACAATGCAGATGAACTTGCCTACAGCCCGTTTTTTCTCAATTAATTCAGAGAAAAAAAAAACAGAAGCATATTAACCATGTTGTCTCTTTGGTTGTTGTGTGTTAATGTCTCTGTGATAATTTTTGTGCAATAGTTACACATGTATTTCAATTTCAACTTTAGATGCTGCACAGTGGCACTGCTCTAGCTTGCTGAATTATGGGGCCATTACTGCATACTTTGAAACAGATTACCATACGTTTGGCATATTTTAAGATCACTAAATAAAAAACTAAAAAAAAAAAGAAGAAGACACGTTCTGAAATATTCAGTCTCATTCGTCAAGGGTATGCGGGCATTGAATAGCATGTCTCCTTTTTGGGCAAGAAAGTAAGGCTGCGGAAGGGTTACAATAAGTCAGATGCTACATGCATAACTAAGCTAAAACAACAACAACAATAAATAAACATTTTGAAAACAAATTGAGGACTTTTACTTTATTGTTAACAGAGAAACAATGAATCTGGAGAGAGTCTTTTATAACTGCAGAGTTTAGGGGATTTCTGTCTCTGTCCATAATTTACTTTGTTTCATATTTTATATTTCCAATAATTTGCTTTGTTTTCCAAGAGGTGTTTTTTTTTTTGGGGGGGGGGGGAGCTTTTGTTAGGGGACAGTAATCTTATTACAAGCAGAAAATGGATAATACGGAGTTGTTTTCACTGTTCAGGTACAGCTCATAGTCTAAAATACCATGGTGCCTTAACCCTTTGACTACTGACGCAGTGAAAGCTAAATTTTCTCAAGTCTTGTTTATATGAAGAGGCACTTATTTCAATTACTTTAGATGGTAAATATGAATCTAAATTATTAATATTCATACGTGTATTTAAAATCTGGTAATAGAAAACCAAAATCTGTAACAGGTAGGATGGTAAAGAGTTAACCGTGATGCTGTTTCGGTATTGAAAGGGTTAAAAACAGCCTTTAGCCTTTTTTTGTCGAAAACAGGGCGCACATAGCCTTAGGCTGAAGCCCCAGAGAAATGATGGTCACTGTTTTCAGGAAATCAAGACAAGAGATCTGTAATCATTACCCTGAAAATTATTTCATGCACCCATTACTTCGGACAAAGATAATTTTACCCCCCCCCCCCCTCCTCCATCACTGAAGATTTCCACAACAGCAACACCTAGGAGTACTACTAGTACTGACGCTGGCGCTGAGTGCTGCAAAATTAATACGGGCAGAACTCCCCTGGGTATTGTCATTGGTTGAAAGTTATCTCTCGGGGCAACGTTTATTGGTGGAGTTAATTACACGGTACTTCCGCTCAGGAATTCTGGGGCGGCGAGCAACAGCTGAAGAAATCAGCACCATCAAGAGATTACGTATTTTGTCTGAATGATGGGGAGGAGTGCATATTTCCTTGGAATGCTTTCGTCTTTGGGTACTCTGTTGCTGGGCATTTTGGTCTTTTCTACCCCATCCGTCTGAACCATCTAATCATTCATTTAATACGACAGTTTTGACTGAAATTATTTGTTTGTTCTATATTGATTCTAGAACATTTCCATTTTACTGATGCCGTTTTTAACCATGGAAAATAAAAAAGAAAATGAAAGTCCTAAATAGTCTATGCTTATTAGGCCTTTCCTTGTCAAAATAGTATGGCAAATAGAAAAAATTGTATGTAGCAAAGCTTAGCATAAGAAATAATCCAATAAAACGCAAAGGAAAATGGAAGACAAATCAAGTTTTCGGTATAACAACCTTCATTGGGGAAAAAATGTAACAGGATATTATGTTCTGTGGTTTTTACAATATGCCATTATCCTTACCCAACTTTTGACTTTTCTTCTTTCTTTTTTGTTTTGTTTTTGTTACAGTAGGACGGCCACTTTCGCAGATCTTATTTCATGTGGGTGATTAAAAAACGTGTATACCCCATTAGTTGACTTGGAACTCAGCCATTAGTAGGTACATGGGTTGCTGATAGCGATAAGGCTGGCATTCTGAACCACTTCACTTGGCCATTCCAGCAATAATTAAAAAGATGATGATGATGACGTTGACGATGATGATGATGGTCGTGGTGATGATGATAATAATCGCTGGGCTTTGAATCTGGGTTTTACTGCGCGTCGTCATGATCACGGCCACTTTGCACCTTTCACGGTCTATTTGGGTAGGCCTACTTGGCTTATGTTTGGTTTTCAGAGCTTCATCAATCTAAATTTCACAAATAGAATTCAACAGTTCCGTATAAGAACACTAAAGAAAATAAAGGAAATGAGAAAAAGAAGTATCTTCCACCATGACAAACAACAAGTCACAGCATTGACTGAAGATGATTTATTCAAATTCAGCTATTGTTCGGAGACCGTGCTACTTCACATAGAAAGATACATATATAGCTGAGTTGAGAACAAAACTCAGTATTTTCCCTATTTGGCTTTGTAATCAGGCTATCGTCCCCAAAGAACTGCTTATTCAAATTAAAGTAGAATAATTAAACGCTTGCAAGTAATTTCTTACATCTCTTCCCTATCTTTCCCGAGCCATCCGTCCTTCTCTGCCCAAAGATTTCCCCACACGATCTATTTTTCTTTTCTTTAGCCTCCTCTTCCCCCCTTTTCTTCTCTTTTCCTCTCCGGTGTCGGTTTACTTTTGTTGAAGTAACAAAATTCTACTTTAAAAGCCTTAGCTCTATCGATACCACCAAAACCCTAGCAAATGTTTTGACATGGGGCCATAATATAAGCTTTTATTCTTTTCTTCCTCTGTGGATAGTTTTCGCAGCTTCGATAATTCCCGTGCGTAAACAAACAAAACAGTTAAGGTGGATTTATACATACAGAACCAGGATAGTCAGTTCTCTCAACGAGCCCTCCTCCCCCTTCCCCTGCCCTCCCCCCCCCCTTTTTTTTTTCAGAGTTCACTCCTTTCTCCAATTTAAGTGACTGTATATTTTATGTCTCTTTCCCCCCTTCTTCTTTTTCTACTTTTCCCCGACATAATTTGTTTTGTTTCGTTTCGGTACGCCCATCTTTTTGTAAGTACTCGCGAGTCGCCATCATTTCCGTGGCAACACGTCAGTAGCAATTTCCTTCCTGGCATGCCTACCATTTAATGCAGCTAGTGCTTTTTCGTTCGTTTTCGGCGAAAAGCGGAGTTATTTCCCTTCTCCTATTTTTTTTTTTCCTCATGTTTTTGTTTCGTTTCTTCTTAAACTTCCAGGATGTTTTACCTTTGGCAGCTCGCGCATTATTAGTGCAAAGCTTGTCGTCTCGACAGATAGTTATCAGCGTTGTTGTTGTTCCCTTCAGCCGCTCCTGTTATCAACTTGCCGCTGTTATTGGTGTGGTTGTGCCTGCCCGTGTATTTGTCATTACGACGGCTGTCTTTGTAATTACCTGTTGTAATGGCTCGTCTTATTGGTTTTGATTCGGTTAATGATAGCGCTGATAAAGTGCCGCTATATTTATCCTATCTATACAGCTTTTCGTTCTTTCCGCAATTTTTTTTTCCTCCGTGGGAGAGGGAGAAAGAGGTGGGGAGGGGATTAATTGATCATTCTCTATCATAATAGAACTTCTACCATAACAAATATTAAAGAGCACATCACCTGGGGAAAACGCCAAAATGAGCTATGTAAATACACAGGGTAGATCTCAGTTATGTGTTTGGCCTTACTCGGATAACCGAGTTCATATTAAACGAAGAAAAAACAAAAACAACAGCAATCAAATACAACCATGGTTACCCCTTCTAGGAACGCGAAAACTCGGATCTAAGGAGTATGAAGCGGTATGGTATGAACGCACTACTGGAACCTGTTTAAAAAAAAAAAAGGTATGATGCTAGGGGACCGTAGTATGATTGCAAAGCCAAATAGAGAAAATACAGAGTTGTGTCCACTGCACAGCTAGAGCTTTCTGAGGAAAAATACTACGGTCCCGTAACAACGGCCTAAAAGAACAAAACAGTTTCCTTGTTCCATTTCTGCGATGGAACGAAAGGGTGTTCATAAAAATTTTTTTAATTCCTATCACGTGATAAGCTCTCTGCTTGTGAGGATTATATTATTATTTCAGATCATTGTTGCTTTGTGGAGAATTAGATTCTTAAGAGTTGAGAAGGAAATCCAGTCGCACAAATTGTTTTTCTGTTTAATAAAACGTTTCAGAACAATTACCTATAAATTGAGTGGTAAAAACATAGCTAATTCCATTACTTATTATTTTACAGAATTCATGACTGTCCGTTCGGCCGGTTTTTAATACAGAATGAAAACAAAGTCTCCACATTACCAAAGCGTAATAGAGTAGGTGCCAGTATTGACTTTTCATATCTTTGAACTCATCATTCTAAACTTGTGTCGCAGTATAAATGGGAGTCCGTTAATTTCTGCCCGGGCACTACCATGTGAAATAATATTATTGGAACTTTTATAATTACAGTACATTATTCAAGTCGCACAGACTTTGCAGTGTTAATGGAGATATAACATATAGTTGCAAAATGTGACACCATCAATCAAGTCAACAGAATGAGATAGCACTTAAACTAGAAACTGCTCATGGCATTATGAAGTTACAGTGGAAAAAAAAAAATCCACGAAAATTTCTCACAAAATTAGTAAAGCCTGAATTCTCACTATGGAGTGTTATTCTATCTTCGTGTACAGACGTTTGCGGATGCATAAAAAGACGTAGGCTATGTACATGTGTGAGAGAAAGATGACAGAAGAGAGACAGACAGACACACAGAGGGAGAGAGAGAGACAGAAAGCGACAGAGACAGAGCAAAAGTAAGAGACGGAGACTTGACAGCGAGAAAGATAGAGAAATAGAAAGAGGGTGAGAGAGAGAGAGAGAGAGAGAGAGAGAGAGAGAGAGAGAGAGAGAGAGAGAGAGAGAGAGAGAGAGAGAGAGAGAGAGAGAGAGAGAGAGAGAGAGAGAGAGAGAGAGAGAGAGAGAGAGGTGAAACACGTTCATTCATTTTTTACTTTCCTAATTTTGCTTTCAATTACATGTAATATACATTGCATCATTTCAGAGTGGTGAAAACGTCTGTGGGTGTATTACTGTATCCCATTTAACCCTACGTTTCTCTCTGATGTGGAAACATGCAAGTAAAAGTGTGAACGTGCGTGCGTTTGAGCTGCTCAGCTGGGCGTATTTCGGTTTTGCGAACTCTCGTTCAAGAGATGCAAACGCGTAATTGAGTCGTTTTTACTGCCGTGCACAAGTTTATCTGCGGAAGAGAATATTATTAAAAGTGGAGCAGGGATTAAGGAATGCCGCTCTTGAAGTAGGCACCCTGTTAGCTCGAGAACATATGTTGATGCTTGAAGATACAAAGTATGTCTAATTGTGTTGAAACGCCATGTGCAGAGTATTAGGGAGTAGAGCGCAGGAATATAATTCTCGTACCATTTTTTTTCCTCCATCCCGCTTTGCAGTGTTTGTGTTAATTTTGATGCCGCTGCAATCTCTTATCGTCTTTGTTCCCCGGTGCATTGTTTATTAGAGTTGGCAGTATAATATAACTCATCTTCTTCAGGGTGTGTTCGACTTTGCTCGCTAGCCCACTGAGTTTGGGTGCCGATTGCAAATAGTAGAAAATGGTTTACTCATGTGTTTGTTTGCTCTGGCTCATGTCTTCTCCAATGGTAATATTATTCTCACTGTAAGACAGATTCTACGATCCTGCTTGTCTTACCTATTTAACGGAGGGGCTGTTGTTTGTATCCGACAGATGTAGAACTTACTTGCAAACAAGAAACACAGCACTTATTATCCACGTGGCAATATAAAGTGCAAAATACTGGCTTCACTTTACGAATAACGCAGACTGGTTGAATAAAAATGGATTTGAAGTTGTTTGCAAAAAAAACCCAAAAAAAACTGAAATCTTCAAATTGTTCAAAACCCGGGTTACACCTATCTGTTACTGTACGATATCACCATCGCCAAATACAGGGCTGTTGGTTGATTTGTTTTGTTTTGTTGTTGTTGTTGTTGTTGTTGTTGTTGCTGCTGTTTGTTAAAATATAATTGCAAATAGAAATCGTGATCTTGCTTTCCTCAAAGATCTGGACAAACACATTGCATTGCCAAAGCACTTGAGATCTAACAAAACCAAAAATTGTTAAAAATGGACTACCACCAAGACGGGTTTTAAAAAATATTCACTTTTTTTGTTTGTTTGTTTTTTTTTTGTTGACAACTTGAAAGTATAATTTATGAAATTCTGTTCACAGATTATCAGCCACGAAAATATCATACGTTCTTTACAGCCTCCCAAATTTGCCTGCGATAATCATCACAATTTTAATACGGCATTCATTCGCGAACTTCTTTTCGAGCCAAGAATTCCTCTACTGAACATGATCACAACACTGACATAAGGAAAAGATAATTCCCTTAGCTGAAAATATTCCCCATCAAATAGCTTTTATTTAAATGAAACGCGTTGACACAATAATTGTCTGAATTTTCAAGCCGGAAAAAGAGTTTATTCTCTAAATAATTGAAGAACACCAGAATTTTCAGGCATGCAGAACACCGCATCTAATTATAACTTTGGGGGTGGTTTTGGCTTCAAGTTTTTTTGTTGTTTTTTTTATCCTGGCAGTTCAGCTTTCTGGATCTTTTTTAATTATACGACTAAAGTTTCACTTGTGTATTGCCTCTTTACCATTTCCAGGTAGATGTGTCCTGATCATCTTAATATGTATTCTTCCAGTGTCATGTATAGGTATGAACAACAGCCAAGAGATAATTTATCTTCAAGGAAAATATGCGTAAATTATTACAATATATGCTTAACTTCAAGGTTAAGCGTAAAAGACGTTCAGAGTATTAATGGGAAATTCAGGAAGTATGGTGAGCATAAAAAGCATTAGGGATCTCGTGATCTAATTCTCTCGCGTCTAATTTCGTCTTCTGCCAGTGGGGATTTAGACGGATTATTGTAAGCATGCACACTTAGCTAGCATTATGTTTGTTTTCTTTCTACCTTTCCCTTTCGCTTCTCTCCATCTCACTCCCACGTCTCGCTCACCGTTAATCACATTTATCTAAAACTATCCAGACTGAATAAATGTGAGTGAGTCTGACGAAATCGGGTTGAAGGTGAAAGACCAAATTCCTGAGACCCCATAAAAAAAAAAAAAAACGGGAGAAAAATTTTTCTATGGAAATTGAAATTTACTTACAATATACAAGACTGGCCATTTTTCTGCACTCAGTTAAAATATTTTGCTTGAAGTGGTCTTAGAAATATTTTATTTTGATTTTTTACAGAGGTGTATGAATTCGCCTTGGCCCGGTCTAATCCACTCACAAATGATCTTAATGCGTTTAGTTCCAGCAATGCAGATTCGTGAATTGTCAAAGATAATGTTGTTTGTAGTGTTGCAGAAACGTGAAAATCCTCAGTAGAAAATTAATATTTCCCTATTTAGAATAGATTCTCATTCGTGGCTTGAGCCCACTGCAGTTATCATTATCTAAAAGCCACAGGAATCTGAAAATTGTAACTTTCCGGGGATGATAAGCAAAGGGTTAAGTGGTACAAAAGCATTCTCTTCTTGGCAGTTATATTAGTAAAGACAAAAAGTTTCAACGTAACCGATATCCCCTCGAACACCAAGCACTCTGGCCATTATTCTCTAGATGAGCACTCTCGGGTCAGTTGCCCCACGACTCGTAGTCCATTGTCACTAATCAGATTAAGGCTGTGCGCGATAAGAGCATTTATTCACTGACCACTCGAGCAGGAAACCTGGGGGTATAAACGTCACCTCCCACAGGTCAAGCGAGCGATGAAACGGTCAGTTCTGATGTTTATTTAAGTGGCACGCGCCCAGGATCATTCCTGCAAGACAGCGCGTGGGATCTTGGGGTCGCTATAGGGGTTCTGTGTGTGTGTTAGAAAGCATCATGGATGTCTGGTTGGTCTCTGTACGGCAACTGAATCATCCTCTCTTCCACTTTTAATTAATTTTGATTTCTAGATGGCCCCTATTCTTAAGGATATCATTCTATTGTATTCGCCCCAACAAGACACTATAGCTAGATGTGTGCCATATTTTACTAAGGTCCTATGCCATGTTACTTCGTGTAATAAGCCTGTTGCTGAGTTATGATATGTAATGATATGCTAGATGTATGTACTGTGTATGTGCTCTTAAACGCTCTGTGAGAGTGAATTTCCCTCATAAAGTGATTCTTAATCTTAATCTTCATTGACATAATTTACGTACACGCACACAAAAAATATTTCATACCGGGTGGCACGAAAACAAACAAACAAACAGACCAACAAATGTTGACTATTTTCATAGAATTGGATATAACTGAATGAAACAATACGGTCGTTTCAATGCAAGAAATGATTATCTCCATCCTTGCGATAATGGAGTTAACCAAGATTTGCCCTGAACCGACAATTATTATCGTGATTTGTGTCATATGCAGATTTTCCCAAACCTTTTAGTCCTGAAACCAAACATCATAATGTCCTACAATGGCTTAGTTTGTAGTGTTTGGTAAAAAAAAAAAAAATAACGTCAGAGATAAGAAAATTTGAAGTTTTCACTGTCTGATTCACTGACGATTAATACGACAATCGAAAACATTAGGGTGTAAGTAAACTTAAGGAACATCTGAAACAAATCTGGCGAAGCTGATTTTGTTATTATTCACATTTATTTTCGTTAAGGTATTTTCGGCGGACGATTGGTCGACTATATCACTTTTTAATACGGCCTCTGATTGGCCGATAACCGGCACTGCAAGTTGAGATACATGGAATAAAAAGAATGACATTCGTCAATTTTTAGGTCTTTTTTTGTTTTTTTGTTTTTACTTTAACCCTCTAAAATCCAAAGTTCACAGTCAAAGCTATCTCCTTGCACAGAAAATATATCTCATTTTGAACACAGTCTACAACTCCGCAGGGCCATGCGTTTCACTTACTTCACTCGACGTAATTTGCTGGGCAGCAACGTTATAAATCAAAGAAATCATACCGCAACTACAGTTAAAATGTATTTTAGACATTTCGCGACCATAGATCTTGTTTGTTCCAACACCACTCTCTGCACAACTGAGAAATTCAATGTTAAACGTTTGCGGCTTTAGTATTATGACAAGAAGTTAGAATAAATCAGAACCCTGAAACAGTTTGATGTCCCATATCGCATTTCAAACGAGTGTCAAAGTGTGCATTTGTTATACCTCTTCGTCATTTTAAAAGATCTTCATTATTTTTTTCCCCCCAGAAAATGGAGATAGAACAAATAAGAACTAGGGTCGCCAAAGATAGCAACTTCTGTGTTCTTTTTACAGTCCGAGGACCGACATGGTTAATTAGGAAGTTATAGACACCAGAATGTATGAATAAATACATTGAGATCATACGTACCTGACCGATTATAAGGTTTATTGCTAGGAGGTGGCTTGTCTAATGTGTAACTGCTGGGTTGACTCAAAGCCCTTGAGAAGTGCTCGTCCACAACTGCCGCCGTCTCCCCAGTAAAATATGTAAATAGTACACAGTTTGAGGTTAGGTAATGTGTGGCCTTAGGCTGGTTGGATTTGTCCAGGTCTCTGCTGTCTTTCTCCGAAAGGTGACCATTTTCCAGGAAACTGCTGGGCCCTGGACCAGTAATCCCAGTGTCATATAACGGCTGAGACGGGTATTTCTGAGGGATGGAATATGAGTTAAATGTGAATATGAAAAGTTTTTGTTGTTGTTGTTGCTGCTGTTTTTTTAGCCCAGTGTATTGAGCAAAATCATAAGTAAGAAAAACATTGGAGTAACTGCAGAAATACACCAAGCAAACCCATTGTCTTGTGTATGATAAACAACCAGCTGACTAAAAAGATATACTTGTAATATCGAGCGCGCCTAATTGCCGAAATAATTATTATAAAAACCACAGAAAATCCGCGGGTTCACAGCAAGGCTTGAAACAAAGTCAAAATATGGCAAAAAGAAAAGGTTATATTTGCAAATCCCCCCGGAAAAAAATAATACAGTAAAAACGTAAGGAAAAGAAAAGGCACACCAAGCGTTCGGTATACCTAAGCCTAAGCCATAAAACTAAAAAAAAAAAAAAAGAGAATCTTATTTCCCCTTCTTAATGACGCAGCCTGGGAATTACGAGAAACAGTTTTAACCTACTGTTGTAAACCAGCACTCCATAGTACTAAAAATGCGTCCATCAAATTTGAAAGAAATCAGTTTTAAAAAAAACATCTGATCAAAATGCGTATTATGTAGTCCTCTCAAGCAATGTGGAGGGGGGGGGGTCTCTCTAAATCTGACTTACACTGGCTAAAGATGTGGACAAATTGTCCTTGTATTTACATGAGAAAGGATAATAATTTTAATATTAACCATGGTAATTTAACTCAATCAAAAAAGCCGTAAAAGTATCATAATATAAGGATCATAACAGCAGAAACATGCATTGTTTTGTCCTGTAAAGAATTGCATAAGACTACAAGTCTGTTATTAAACTTGTAAAGCTGTAATGATTTATTGATGAGCTAATACGACAAAATCGAAGAACATTATTGATGTAAAGACTTAAAAATTGCTTGCAAACTGTGAAGAACTTAATAATTGCAACATTTATTATTGATTATATTTACTTTTTTTTTTGAACAATTTATTATATTTACTTTTATAACTGTGGTAGCTGTGAATGATATCTTTTTACATATATTTGTCAAATCTTAAAGTAGTCTAAGTTCTTTATTTCATTTTTTTTTTTAATTGACTATTTGATTATTTTGTCACCAAACCCAATAAACTACCATCATGATCATTTCTTACAATGTTCTTCATCTATCTCTTGATTTTATTGTTTCCGAGAGCTAATTTTATCATTTGTAAAGTTCATGCACAGCTAAAAGAGCAAATTTTCTGCTATTGCTGAGTAAAAATAGTCACTAGAGAATTGCATGGGTCAAACTTGGCCTTACAGACGAATGCCATAATGTGTGCGCCAAATTTGGGTTTGTTTAAATTTAATTATCGAACAGTTACATCCTGGAAGTTTAAAGTTGTGGTTTGATTTAATTACCAAAGAAGGCGAAAGGCAGTTCGGGAATCTGGACTCTATCTTTCCATAAACACAAATATCGACCATGAAACAAATCACTATTTATGAGAAAAGCATGTCGTATCGTGCAAATCGCCGCTTTCTCCAGTTTTCAAAATGGACGTGGTTGGCGTTTTGTTTCATTATTTACAAATTGTTCATGACAAAAGTGATATTTTAAATAATGGCACAAAACCAGTTGCTGGCTCCTTTAAAAACTGTTGGCAATAGCCAAATGAATTACATGAGCAAAAATATGGCTGGTTTTACATGGACATTTCAGCTAACCCTATCGATCTTAAAACAACAACGACAACAAAAAGTGCATGCAAACTAAAGTCCGTTATGATTATTTAACTTTATTTCCTTTATTAGGAACAGCAGTGATTCCATATTCTTTTGGCATGACGATAGAAGCTCCCAAATTGTGCAGACTTTGTGCTGAAAATGAAATCGGCAACAGCGCACAGCTAATTGATGTCATGGCCCACTTATTCGCCAGAATAAAGCATTACAGCATTTTTCACTTACTGTATGATTCACCAATCATGCCATGAAATTTCCATAAGATTAAATAATTATTGTGTCCGCGTTTTACATTCTGAAGACAGATAACTTTGCAGCATGGCAGGATTTTACTTCACTTATTCGAAACAATAAAGCATGTTCCACTTACAGCATGATTCACCAATCATACCATGAAATGTTCATAAGATTAAATATCACGTCGACGTTTTTACATTCATAAGACAGGTAACTTTGCAGTACCACTTTGCTTCCTTTATTCGAAACACCAAAGCATTTCCACTACAGTATGTAGTTACACCAATCATGTAATGACAGTTTCGGCGTTGAACATTCTGGAAACAGACCAAATAACTTAGCAGCAGCATTTTATTTCACTTATTCGGGATCCTAAAGCATGTCCCAATTACAGTATGATTAGCCTAACATGCTAGGAAATGTTCATACGTTAAATACTTGTATTATGTCCGCATTTTACAAGCTGAAGACATAATTTGTCTTATAACTTTGTGGCAGCACGGGCTGTCATCATGCCTGTAAACTTCTGTGCGAGCACTTACGGTACCATCGCGAACGTGTGGGAGAGGTGTGGGGTGTCTGCACGGGTGCATCCTCTAGAAGGAAACATCTGGAAAATTAACTTAAAGAGCACAAGCATTTCACTGTTAATTCCTACCCACTTCTAAAATAAATCCAATTATCTGCAACGTTATTTTCAAACTATTGGTTTAAAACCTTGTGCGGGAAATAATATAGAAATGAAATCTAACCTAGCCAAACTTCAAACGAATTTTCATCTTGTCTTTTTATTCTTAAATTCTTGAACAGGTTTACCAGGATATTTTGACACCGACTGATGCTTACTCCGAGAATCACATTCGGGAACCACGAATGTATGTGAATCAGTGAACATCTTACACTTTAGACAATGATGTATCCTCATTCAAATATTGGATTGCTTCCCTTCTAACATAAGTCATTCAAAGATCTATGTCTTTCTATGCCAGTTTATGTCACAGGGACTGAGGGAGGGCAGACGTCCGGCTTTAGGCTGGATTGTCCGGCTTTTTGAGCCCTCTTTTCTCTGTCTGGTGATACCTCAAGCCATTCGTTAATTGTCTTCTACCTATAAAAACATAATTATAATCCCAGATAATACTTAAAACGGCGGGGACTGTTTGTGAATTTTTATTTTATATCATAAATGCCGTTGTCAACATGGCATAACATAGCCCGTTTCTCATTAAAATTTGTTGTTTTGTGGCAACACCATAGCCCGTTTCTCATTAAAATTTGTTGTTTTGTGGCAACACCTTAGCCCGTTTCTCATTAAAATTTGTTGTTTTGTGGCAACACCATAGCCCGTTTCTCATTAAAATTTGTTGTTTTGTGGCAACACCATTTAAAGTCTGCAAAAGAAGAAAAAAAAAAACCAAAGAGAAAAAACTAAACATCTTTTTAAACATTTGCTGCCTGCACATTATGATAAGGAGTTAGAATAAATTGGAACCGTGAAACAGGTAGATAAATGCCACAACGCATTTTCAATAAGTGTCAAGGTGTGCATTTGTTATACCTCTTCCACATACTAAAAAGATCTCCAGTTTTTCAGAGAATGGAGATAGAACAAACAAGAACTCAAGTCGCGATATGCTCTTAATCCGATACTCATCAAAAGGTTGCGCGTTATTCATATCGACTGTACAGAAGAGCCTAAGATAAGCCACAATGACACAAGCTCTCAGCAAGCATTCGCCGCGACTGAAATTTCTACCCCAACGATAATGTCATGCATATCTTTTCATAACGAGTGACAGAATTATCAGAAGTATGTAGTTTTTCCCTCTGCTCTCTTGACAACGAGCAGATTACAACAGCGCCGTGCCTTTCTTTTGAACACTCTGCCCTTGCATCAACTGCACTTTGTAACGTGTCATACACGCATGCTTTAAATGCAAACCAAGCATGCAAAATCTGATCTGGTAATATTACTTTGCTTTCATCAGAATGGTTGGATACTCATGCAAGATTATCTAATTACTTGCAGCGAAAGACCTTGTGAAGATCTCTGTGTTGACAATAAAGACAAGTATTCAGTTACAATTTCACATATTTTCTCGGACGTAGCAATTTTATGCTTGGGTACAGTTAGTGGGGGGTCAAACGGCTACTTCAATTTCAGACTGCAAGTGTGCCCTTCTTAAGCTTGGAAAATATTCTTGGCAATTCCTGACATCTGGATGTTATTTTACGTCTCACTTTACACCGTGAAAAACACTAAAACTTCTGTCTTCCTTGTCGGAAAAACACACGGTTTCCAAACGTATAATTACATTACTTTGGAAAAATAAAGCTGGCGGGTGTGCAGATGTGGGTCTGTGGAGGCGGTCTTTGCCCTCGGTAGACCCGAGGTAATGTTAAAAAAAACTCTTCAAAGCAAGTAATAGTCAACAGGTACAAATGTCTAGAGCAGCAATCTCCAGAAAAGAAAAATCTCTACACAAATAATAGATAGTAACAATTTGAATAATTACATTTTTGCCCTGTCTGTTTTTAGACTTTTTTATTTCTTTTGCGAGACATATCCAATGTTTTATTTTTGATAAATGACCCATTCCAATAGGCCAATATGCACTTCTCATATATTATGATCATTTTTCACTGCAGAATTTCACATCAGTAACAAGTATTAATATCGGACTGAACACGCCATAAAATTCAACTCAAATTACAAAATTTACATTCAAATTATTGTCTACGCAACTGTGGTGAATGAATACACTTGTGGATTAAAAAGAATTGTGGACATAAGCTCAATGCTGGCATTAAGCAAAGTGGTTGCAAAATCTTACACACATTAATTACATTTTTCTAAAATATCGATACTGTGGATCGTTGTTATTCATTATGTCACCAAAAACGCTCGTAATTGTGAAACACATTAAACAACCGCTGAATTTAGGAAAAATGATTAAATTCTACTGAATGCAGGATCAAAACTGTTGGTTTTCCTTGAACAACCACAGGCGAGGATTGCAATGAACGGAGACTCTGGCATCACCATTATAGGCCTATAAGACTTTTACCCTTTTCGGAACTGCGTATGACTTACTCAGACGAAAGACTTTGTTTGCACTTGAGGAAATATAGATTCTAGACTAAAGAGATAACGTAAACATGATACAATGCGTAACTTCAATCTCGAATGTGGGAACAGTCAACACGATTTAAACTTCACACATACAAGCTAAAATCCAAGCTACCATGATTCATTATTCATGAACTATGTGCTCCAGATGTCCGTAGCATTAGAATACGAAATATGCCGAACGAAAGGATTATAATGGCAAACGAAGCTTTAGGAAGAGACAGAATCAAAAACGACAGCTGGCTTAGAATTGTTAAGTACTGCGCTCTGATGACACAGGTGTAAAGCCGGATGTAGATTCTTATTTCATTTATTCATAATGAACAGCTGATGTGAAAGCTGGAAAGAACTTCCAGATGACCTGGTGAAGACTAAGTCACGGGCCAATGAACTGGTGAGGCCCTAAACTGTGAATCTGCACACAAAGAGAACTATACACACAGGAATGAAACAGCCCAGATTATAATTAACAGCTGATGTAAAAGCTGGAAAGAAATTCCAAATTATGTTGATTAAGACAGGGGTCAATGAATTGGCGAGGCCCTTAAAGTGTTAACTTACACACAAATATATATGCACAGGAATGAAAAACAGCCTATGCCATAAGGAAACTTATACAATTAAAGTTAAGTTGATTACACAAATTGTCACTGGGTATCATCTTTCGAATAAGAAAATCCTTGAAATACAGAACCTTCGATTAGTCGGTTCGAATATAATAATCCATCCATTAGGTCCTCTTGACGATCACAGAGATTATTACCAACTACTCAGTACCCAAGCTACCAAGAAAATGAGCAGCCAAAAAATCGATCTCTAACTTCCAGTTCCGGGAGGAGAAGGCAACTATTTCACGGTACCCTTTGAAGCAAAAATTTTCCTCGAATACTCGGAGCATTTGCCCGTAATGCATAAAGGAATTTTCGGCTTATCGGTGGCTAAGGCCCCTTCGTTTTGGAAAAGTCCTAAACCATGCTTGGCCCTCGTGAAATGTTCCAGCACCCGGCTCGGTATGTTTTCAGCCATGCTTGTTCCGCGGCACAATTATGCCTGATATTGCAGTCTTCGAGATCTCGTGGTCAGCTGCTCTTTGTGGCTGTGCACCCGGGATACAGGAACGCAATAGCCTTTGATTGAACGAATTCCAATTAAGGTTCGCACCCCGCTAAAAATATCAAATATAAAAACACCGCATGTCCACTTTAGTCTAGTTAAATTTACAGCGGTTAAATCCGCTTACCTGCGCATCCTCTGTCGGAGACTTGTAAGAGAAATAGGGTGAATAGAACTGATACATAAAATCGACGCAACTCATATCTGCTGCTAGCTATAGTGCTGTTATGCCACGCAAGGTGCTGGGGTGCCGAAGGTCTAGCGGTTTTGGAGTCAGTCGCACGTTTGCATAATTCTACTCCTTCATGCCAAGCGTTTCTGTCTCTGGGGCGGGCTTGATACATAGCATCCTTCCAATACCAGAAGCTCGCTACCGCCTCGAGTCTGCCATTCCAGAACTCCTGGAACTTGTGTCTGGTACCGCCCACAGCCAGGGCTGCGTCTTCTCTACCTGAGCAACCCAGCGTGAATCCTGGCCAATCAGAGGCCGCGTCTTACCTTTCACTGCGATTCTGCTGGCACGTGCTATGAATGTGAGCTGATCTGTCAAGCATACATCACCCCAGGCTTTGGATCGATTGTGGATTGTTCCCGCTTCCTTTTGATCTCCAGCGAGGGTCTGCCTTAACAAATTGTTCCTGCAAACAAAATGGCCCTCGCCCACTGTCTCGATCACCGCTACACTGCCCCCTTAGCCGCTTGCACTGCTCGCTTTCTGCTCGGAAAGTAAATTGGCTGATCTGAAGTACAAATTTTGACAGGATGAGATCAAAGCTCAAAAGGTATTTTGCCTGTGGCTGGTTTGATTGACATAAACAACAGAGGATGCGTAAAAAACAAAGGCGGAGTGGAACAACATGGGATACAAAACTAACTTGGAGAAACAGTGAAAAAAAATATCTGGTTGGGACACAAAAGATTAACAGGCAAATGTGAAATACAAGGGGTGCACGAAATAAATGCTCTATTCTTGCCGACATAATATTGCTAAATTTATACTGTCTTAGAGTTTTCTAAATTTCAACTGTGTATCTGGGGATGCTCACAGGAACACTTTCTTGCAAGTGTGCAGGTCTAATAAAACACTGATTTTGTACCAACAGCCTACACTCTCACTGAGCGTAATTGTATAAGTAACAGACCAATCACTCGTATTGCATGCAGCGTTTCCTTCACGTGAGCTGATTACTTTACTCTGAATTAAATCTTGGAAATGCATGGCATGGCGAAGAATGAGTTATGTGCGATTTGATTTGTCATGCCCCTCCCTTAAAAAAAAAAAAAAACTTGAAAAGGAACAGTTACAGCCGTTAGTTTATCTTGTAAGCTGTGGAATCTGAGGAATGCAACATTACACAAATTAGATAATACATTCCAGTTTATTCAGCTAAAAGTAAATAAGTAAATGAAATCTTTTAAAAACAATATTTTGCCTAACAGTGTTTGTTGAAATTTGTCAAAGATAATGCTGTTAACTGGATTTTGCTTTTGTGAACAAGTATTATGTAATTATGTATTTGGCTGGATATGTACAGGTATTCCTTTACCGAATGCTTTAATTGTACAATTCTGATCCTCTAATGGCTCCAGTGTCAATGGGAATGCAGGCCAAATAACCAGGAAGAGAGGCAATTGGTATTATTGCATGGCGGAGATCAGCCGCATAAAATAACGTCTGTTTTTCACTCCAGATGTATTTGTATTTGTATTTGTATTTGTATAACTCTTTAATCCCATTTGGGAAATTTTGCCTTTGTGCCATTGCACCCCAGTTACAACTGGAGCAGGCACGTCGTCGCCACAGTGCAGCGCCGGTCGGCGTTTTTTTTTTTTTTTTTTGGTGGTGGGGGGATGAGGGGGAGTGGGTGGTAGGGATGAATTTTATTTAATTTTGCCCGGGCAGCGGCCTGTTCGGCCTGCTCTTTACGATTTCCAACTGCCAAGGTATCTTTAACGTGCGCAACGTGCACACGGGCCCTCCGAATTTTTTCGTCCTTATCCGAGAAGACTAGGTACTCGATCCTACCCCTCAATAGGATGAGGGACATGAAAATATGAGAAAAATCCCAAACTTCCAACATGCCTGCACCGGCCGGGTTTAGAACCCGGGACCCTTGGCATGAGAGGCGAGCACCTTGCCTCTAGACCACCTTGTCCCCTTGTAACAAGTCTATTCTATTTTGTCAATAGTATTATGCTTATGGAGCATCTAAAATAATTAATAACGACAAAGTCTATTCCTTCCTTGAAATTGAAAGGAGATGTATTCCTACAAATTAGATCTTACTCTTTCATAGATTACCTTGAGTAGCTTTGTCAAACTCCTTCTTTACCGATATCGCCCAGACCTATGTTTTTCAACACCATTCAGTCTCAATCCACAGCAAAGACCCGCTTTTCATGGTCAGTATTTATAAAGTTCTTTTTGCGAATGTTTTAGGGCCTGAAATTGCTGATGACATGCGTAATTTAAAATTCACATCCTACTATTTCACCGTAGGCATTTCCACGGGGACAAGAAATCCGTACATAACACAGAGGCATTATCTGAAATGAGCATGGAAAAACAATTTTTGACAAAAGTACGGACGTCTTTTATAGCGAAAGGTATGTAAGTGGATCTGACGAAATCTGGACGAATGTGAAAGACCAAATTCCAAGGGGGGAAAAAGCCATTTTCCATTGAAATTGAAGTTTGTTTATAACATGAAAGCGTAGCCATTTTTCTGCATTCAGTTAAAATATTTTGCTTGAAATCGGCTAAGAAATAGTTTATTTTGATTTTTTAAAGAGGTATGTATTTCACCTTTAGCCCGATTTTGTCAGATCGAGTCACATATTACGTCTCTCTTCACCACCAACAGCTTCTCTGACAGTTGACTTTCCCCTACACCTCACTGGCGACTTTATTATATTGTTGCTGCAATGACAAGGCTCGTCCAGTATTGCTGAAATCAAAACCAACTAAAAAAAAAAGGAACAGAACAATACCGTCTGTGTGTATTCTTCATTTCCTCATTGTTTTCTTAAACTTTAAAGCCCAGGCGAGGTTTGGCCTTGTGGAGACAGCCTGTTCGCCTTCCGTTCACCTCCCCAGTGCCTCTCCATGCCATTCGTCCCTCGCATTTCTTCCCCAAGCTGGTTTCCTCCTGCCTTCCTTCCTTCTACTAATACCATTGATAGGTCGATGGATCAGTGAAGGGCAAATGACATTTTTGAAGACAAGTTCCTCCAACAATGATGCAAAGAAAAAACACGTTGATTCTTTTACAGTAACGCACGATGAAATAGGAAATGATTGTTACTCAATTTACATTATTTTTTAACCATCAAATCTCTTTCCAACTGATACGTCAATGAATCTGTTATTTTGGTTTTGTTTGCCAAGACAGTGACTGTACCAAAACTGTCGGGTTTTTTTTTTTTTTAAAGGGGGTCGGTCTATTTTGTTACGATTAGAGACATGATTCAGATGTTAGTACTATAGCATAATATGAAGTTTCCTTATCGTGCTGTCAGTCTGTGACTGAAGAACCCGACCAGAATAACTACATGTACATATATTTGGATTCAGAATATCCATGTAATTTTAGGCGACTCTGCTAAAAAAAAAGTACAATCATGAATCATGTAAACTAACGTCATTCGGGCTAGATGTGAGAGCAAATGTCGGCATTATTGTTTGTTGTTTTGTTTTCATAGAGGTTTTGCCTCCTTCTTCAGCACAATGAGACTACATGTATATCCCAAAGGAAGCTTAGTTCGAATCCGAGTCCTCTCGCACGCAGGTCAGTTGTTCTAACCACTGGACCACTGCACAGGTCTAGGTCAACAAATTTGACATGGCTTGTTGTAGTTACATCTATCATAATCTCTTTCGTCAAAAATGGCAGCTTCATACTCGAACATCTGCCCAGAATTGTTACCATACAGTACTGCGGATGCTCACTGCCATTTAATCTACTACATTCCGTGCTTGTAACCAAAATGACATTCATATGCTTAATCCGTCAAGCCTACATATTAGCTAACAATACAGCTTCAGGGAACCCCTAAAATGACGGAAATGAGAGATATATATTTCACAGCATTGCGTGTTACGAAGTTAGAAAGTCCTCCACTTGTTCTCTCACGGTTGTTTACTCTAGTAGTACGTAGTACATCTTAACCTTTTACGTGCCTGGCTCGCTCCAATTGAACAACATGGGAAGATATTTAGACAAAGTCGGAACCGTTGGAGAAGACAACGGGAAATCCCGAGAACAAGGAAGGAGGAGCGAACGGGAAACGGAACGATGTCTAATAAGAGCATGATGGGAACTCTTTTGATCTCCCGAGCTGCCCTATCGGAGGCCAGTGTTTTAGTTTGTTTTGGTGCCCCCCGTGAGTAAGAAGTAAAACATAAACTTCCCCTCGAGTGCTGAAGAAATGAATCTGAAAATATCCATAGACTTTCTGTGGGAGTGAAACGTGAAAACATGATTGTATGGTTCCCCTGTTTGTATTTATTATTTTTTCCCCGTCTTTTTAATCCTTAATAATATAATCGCAGGAAAGTGTAGTTGAAACTGAGAAACAGGATACCGAGACAGATCAGTTCGTTATATTCCGTCCGTCGACTTGCACGAGTATCACCGATGTCTACAATGCAACAATTCCCACCACAACCTTCCATAGTTGAAGGAAAAAGAGTGGAACTCACCGCACTTATACGCGCGCAGTTTGTGGACATAATTATAGCCGGAGAAAGAATGGTTGGTCTCGTTATTCTGTGTCTTGGGGGTGAAATGTGACTTGATATTGGGAATTCCTACATTAGCTACAAGTAATGTAAGCAGTAATAGAAAAATGAAATGAAATTTAAATGTAAACGGTTTGCAGAGAAACTAGATCAAAGCACCAAACAACTGAAAATTATGTTAGGTTTCGTCTCTGGAACCATAGGATAACGGCTAAATCTCAACTCAGAAGCAGGGTTTATCACGATTCGTTGGGACAAGATATTAATCATGATTTAAGTGTGCAAAACATGTTCGGATAAAAAGTAATAGAACAACAACTATTCTATTGCACGTACCACTCAAGGGATTAGTTGAGACATTATGTCGAAATATTTAGGCGGAAAACTGTGTATATCAACCAATTTCAATTTCATTATGTTGTCCAAAGATCTTGCAAAAGTAAAAAATCTTACAAAAATACACGAAATACATATTCAAGATCCATTTGTATGCCGCTGCACGTTTGCACAACAAGAATTGCTGCTGAATTGAGAGATGTAGTTTATTATGATCACGTGAGGGTGACTGGCATATTTTCTTCCATTTTTATATTAAAATACTCATAATTTGTTTCCTCTTCTCGTGACTTTTTTTTGGCAGCCGCTAGATTGTCGCTAGACGACGGGAGGGGATACGCGTGAAGTATGGCGACTCGGCGGGGCCTCCTCTTGTCTCAGCCCCCGTGATCACAACATGCACATGATGGAATCGTGAGCAGAATCAACAGAGACGGGGCTGGGCCAGGGAAGAACGGGCCACACGTGCACGCATGTCGTAAACTTTGCTGGAGAGACAGAGAGAAAGAAAGAGAAAGAAAGAGAGGGAGAGAAAGGATGAAAGAGAGAGAAAGAGAGAGAGAAAGAGAGAGAGAGAAAGAGAGAGAGAGAAAGTGAGAAAGAGAGAAAGAGAAAGACAGAGAGAAAGAGAGAGAGAAAGAGAGAGAGAGAAAGAAAGAGAGAAAGACAGAGAGAAAGAGAGAGAGAGAGAGAGAGAGAGAGAGAGAGAGAGAGAGAGAATGCTGGACTTTGGAGAGGGAGCAGCAGGGACAGGGAGAGGGAAACAATAAGGTAAGTCAGACTGTTTCGAGGATAGGCAAAAATAAAAATAGACACTCATTAGTCACCACTGCATACAGAATAGCAGCAATCGGAGGCATAAGTTCACTTTTTTCTTTTTCGCCATTGTTAATGAACGTAAGTCAAATTACAAATCCACATAGCGAAAATATTGAATCGTTTGTTCATTATTAAGCTATGATTTATAATATAAAATACCATATCCCTTAACAAGAGCCTTCTTTTTTTTTTTAGTTGTGGATGGCCACACATTTGACAATCGCTTTTAAATTTTTCAATCTTGTTACATGTGAGTAAAAAAACGCCATTGTTTAAGGTTCACAGCAGTAACGTATTTTGTCCACGATGTGAGTGAGTTTTCATGACAATTCTTGTCCCATTTCATTCACGGCATGACAAAAAGTGGCTGACTGCTTTATTGAAAGCCATTTCAGTTGAATAAAGTAACATATTATATTCTAATGCAAAGACATTCCTGTGTGTAAGGGGACGTTCAAATATAATCTTACACTTTTTTGGGGACTTTTTGACCCCCCCCCCCCCCCCCAACTCCCATAATATTACAATAATACATGTAATAATTATACATTGCACACGTACTCTTTCTTACAAATGAGGGAAAAATGAGACTCATGTCAAAGTCAATGTCAAAATTGCCTTAAATTAGTTATCATCAACAAAGGGGTTTTTCATCATATAAGTTCTCTCTCTTTTTATGTTATTTGTTTATTATGTTGTCTAATTTTTTATTCCTTTTTATATTCTCACCTCACAAAAGTGCAATATTACATTAGTTCAAGACCCCCCCCCCCCCCCCCTTTTCTTACAGGAGCCAAACACCCCCCTCCCCCCGAGGCCTAAGATTATATTTGAACGTCCCCTAAGATTACAGCCAAGCAAAAAAAAAAAAATTTACAGTCATATATTATATACGGGATTGGTGAAAATCACACAAGGCTGGGAATACCCCATTCCCTAAGAGTAAGACTTTGTTCAACAGAAATTTTTTTTTTGGACCCCGCTGTCATGCGAAACAAAAAAGATAGACAAAACAATGATATTGGCGGTTTTCTGGTAATCCACAGCCCCCCCTCCGAGACTTAATTTTTCTACATTTTTTGGAAGCAAGTTGTTATCAGCCTAGAATAATGCCAAAAATTGTTTATGAAACATAATACCATGCCACAATAATATAATATATTACACAATTCCAGTGACAAAATTTAATTTAATGCGTTGCACTGTGCTCTGGGGTCATTCCCTGTTGCATAAATATTTATGAAATTTGTGCATTGCCGGTACCTGTAGATCATATGGCATAATACTTTTTATAGCGGTGACTTTGAGTTTGGGTTTGGCATTGGTACGATTACCGCCACTTTGTGCCTTTCACAGGTTTTTCCTTAACATACTTTAGTTTAGTTTTCAGCTTTCAAATGCTTATAAATATGATCAAAAAGAAATGAAATTAAAAATCTAACAGGAAAAGGCTTGAATGTCTGTCTGTTACAAAAATTTTGTGATTATGATAAAAATCTCCTAGGTCAATTTGTAATATTTCGGCCTCCTTCAGAAACGTAAAACTTTGTTTGTAAATATTTAACTTCATCGAAAAACTTCGAAATGACGACTATAAATTAGTATAATTACGATAATTTTTTTCACCCATAATCTCTATGTTGGGGGAACAATAAGATTTATCCCATTTGAATTCAATTCATAGTTTCCAGGAATGATAAGAGAAACAATGTGATTGATAATTAAGAGTTTGGGTGGTACTCCAGGCTGGCTTAATCCAGCACTCACTACATTTGACTGATTTAACCACAGAGACATATATCAAATTGAAAGATGAACAAGTCACTTTCATTACTTTTTTCGCAAAATAAATCAAACTGTCACCATGTAGTAATTGGGTTTGGCTAGTTTTCAGGAGAAGCAAAAAAATGGTTTCATTTTGGCATAACTGGTCTAGTTGTGATGAAATTTTGAAAGTTTGCTTTTTGGATATTTCGTTTTAGGAGTTTATAACCAAGATCATTCGATGTGGCTTTGAAAATAGCAGAATATATGATACAAATATCAATTTTTTGAACTTTTGAGTTACTAGTATTAGGGGACCGACAAGATACAAACACATGGACAAATAAAAAAAAAAAATCTCAAACATTTATCAATTGTAAAAACCAGACAGGGTTTATTTTCACAATAATGAAATCTTATATTTCAACAAACAACAAAGACAGACATCACCAGTAAACCTTCTATCTAACCTGACTGAAAAAAGATATGGTAATTGTACGTTGCAAGCTGCAGAGACACTTAGGAATGAATTACATAATTATGTCCATATCTATTGAGCATGTCTCTCTTTACATGCTGTGCTGTGGCAGATGGTCATTGTTGTGAATATGATTTTGGACAAGGATTTTCCCAATCTAACTTGCCAAATAACATGCAAAACCAGTGGTTCACAGTATGTTTAAAAATTATGAATGGTAGATAACTTGGTGATAAATTAACTTACATAAAATTCCATTTTGAACCACACTTTTTTTAAAGTGTAGCAAATGTGGTCCTGGACAAAGTTTCACTACCCACGACCTTCTGTCATAGTCTCAAATACAAACCATGTGCTGCACAGCAGATTTCTAAATGTTATGCAAAATCTTAAAAATGAATTGAAACATTACAAATACATCAACATTTATATTAAAAACATGTGAAAATTTGTCTCATGTTGAAACAGAAAATGCTCTCACCTCTAACATAAAGGAAACATTGTAGGCATGTTCTTTTTGCAATCGTTATATATACAATCTTCAGTGATAATGATAATGAGTGCCATAGGAAGGTGGATAATATGCAAACTGGATATATAAGATGATAATGAAATATTAGTCAAGAGATTGCAAACTTAATGACTAAAGTAAACAGAGCTATGAAGAAAAAGCACATCAATTCTGCCTATTACAAGAAAAAATACCTGAACTTCCTAAATACATGTACAATTTTAAGCGTGAAGGTGTCTAAGAAGAATACAATCCTGTTTTCATTTTACTTAACATTCCGTACGGCAACTTTTGTGAGTGGGAACTCTCAACACTATCCGTTTTGAAGTTTAGGAGTGGTCCAGATGTTTTTTCTTTCATTCAGTATGGACACCAGACATAACATGTTATTCATCTAAATAAAGGCAAATGAATGAACCACGACAGGTATTCAATATTTCAAAAAGTTGAATTTAGATATCAGAGTTAGAAAATCAGAGTCTGGTCATATCTAGTTTTCCAGAGCGAAGTGAAAACCCACCAGCCGAAAATTCGGCTTGCCGTAGCTAACGAGTTAAAAGAGCCCAGCATATAAAATTCTTATACGAGAATATCAGATGCGAGATGTTTGCTAAAATACAGAGCATCATTAATGATTAAATTAGCATTATTTAATCGGTGATCAAATTCTCAAGTTTTCTGCATTTCATTATTAACCTGCAAGAGTTAATTTCATTTTAGATATGCACAACACATGTAATGGACTTTAGTTTTCTGATTCTAAAAATGAACTCTCAGACTAGTCTAAAACTATTCTAACATACAAAATTTTAGCACATTTTAACACAATCACTAATTTTCCAAATCTTCTTATTACACAGGCTCACAAATGTGAATATTTTTCACTCAGTGGAGGCAGATGACAGAATTTCCTATTATCCTCTCTATGTTTTGGGTGAGAGAAAAAGAAAAAAGGAAAGTCTTTGTGCAATGATTTCAAAGCATGACAGGGAAGGTAATGCATAATTTTTAGTTATGGCAGTAACAAAGTCGCAACTCAGTAGCACTTTCAACCAATCTTGCACACAACAATTTTCCAGCAGAATCAACCTTTCCCCTCAAATCTGCCCGCTATGAGTTGTCACTAACAGAACTCCCGTCATTCTCGACATCTTCCTCACTTGTAGCAATATCTGCTTTTTCTAAGGTGCTACTGTCAACTCCACCCTCATTTGACGCAGCTACGCCTCCAGCTGTATTACCCGTACTGTCACTGCTTTCTCCGGGGGCTTTCCCCGCGGCTGCCTCCGCCTCACTCTTCTCTCTGCCCTCTAGGAAAGCTTCCCAATCCTTCAGTCTCTTGGCTCTCTCTTCCTCCGTCTCTACCACATCGTATTTGGTCTTGCCGTCGTGGGTCATGGCCAAAATCCGGCGTTTGGCAAACCAGCGGCCGTTCAGAGCCGCTATGCAGGCGTCAGCTTCCTCTGGTTCCTTGAACGACACGGAGATCACGCCTTCTGGATTACGCTGGAAAAAAATAAACAATAAACAATAAAGTCAACATGTATGAAAATTTCACTTAAACCTGTGCCTGATCTGCCCCTTAAATGACCACTTCAATAGGGACACCTCCGTGTGCATGTATACCCATGCCATATAAAGACAGACTAAAACTATCAGTTAGTCCTGATTTCCACTGAGTGGAGAACACAGAACAATGCCAAAGACTTCACAGGAGCTGTACTTTTATATGACTGGTTAATGGTGTGCTTACTATCACCACTGTCTTGGAATTTACCGGACAAGCCTTTATCCTCAAACCTAGAAACAATTTTTCCTTGTTAAAAAAAATATTTCCCATGTCCATGCCCACTTATCCACCTATACTGTTGTCCGAGACTAACATTTCTCTGTCCCTTCACCTTCTGAGAAATTCCGTTTTAAAACGATTACGAATTTATCTAAATAAACATGTCCCAGGGTTAATTTTTCTTGCATGCTACCAAAATAAATCCACACCGTGGCCAGAAGTAAGAATAATTTGTGGAAGTCCCTAAATCTGGTGAACATTTCACAACCGATCTATTGACAGTGAAACAGCGCCATCTTAAAACCGAAACCGAAGTAACTAAGCAGGGGTAAAACAAGAAGGAGGGGTCTAAGAAGACAGAGTTTAAAAAAAAAAAAAAAGTTAAAAATCAAAGACACGTATTTTATTATAATAGAAGGCCGCAAACGGCAAAGGCGCTTTCCCAGATTCCTCCCCAGTGAATCGAAACATAAATACCCTATCGTTACAAAAGCAACATCTATACTTGAAATATCAAAATGTTAAGATTCTGCTGAATTCTGGCCAACGTTAACGGAGAAATCCCCAATGCACACAGAGTCAACACCCAACATCTGAATAGGGACAATGTACGAGTATGGTCGGTGGCGCACCGAATCAAGTCTATTTTGTGTCTCTTTGGACTCAGTGCGCGAAGTACCTCGCTCCCCCAGCTGACTCAAAACCCACGGGCGTGAGACAGACTTGCCTCGATCTCGCCACTGCCCGAAGTTCCCGTTTAACTCCATAATCCACATGCCACACTAAAAACCGAAACAAAACAAGTCTTGGTTCAGTGCGCCATCAGCCACACAGACAATGCAAGAGTTACGATGAGCTGTCTTAAAGCCTGCCAGAAGATATTACAACAATGCGCACAGTGCACCTTCTTGCAGCCAGACAAGCAATATGTATTAGCAATTCCAACTATGCCCAGATCCCCGCTGTTTTCATTCCGCAGGAATTATTACAATCAAGTGCCGCCGTCAACATCCTAACAGGGGTGTACGCCACTCATTTATTTTTCTCTGTTCCAGTAGGGCAAGAGAAATTTTAGTCTAACAAATAAAAAAAAAAATAAAGGGTTAAGATGGTTAATATACACAATGATTTACTCTCGAAATATAAATTGAAAAAAAAAAGCACCCACCCCCCCCCCTTCCCCAGAAATGCTGCTATCGGAAACCGGTGGAAATGTCGCAAAAATACATTTTCTAATAATTCTTATTTTTTTAAAAACAACGCTTCCATTAAGTTAAATTTAAAACAAAATGTCAATAACAACAACAACAAAAAAAAAAAAAGGGTTATGTTACCAAAGTCCTAAAACATTTAACATACGCGCTTAGATATGAGATGGACAATTTGGATGCCAAAATTCTATCTCACTGACATGAACTGTGGCTGCGTATCTTTCGGTTGCATAACAGAATAGGTTCGATATGTCAGCCGATTGTTAACAGTAAATCAGAGTGCCTATTTTGTCCATCGTTATGGGTATGGAGACAGAGAGCTACAGCATTAATTTGCTCAAACGAGATTATGTGGGATATCTACAAATGAACTGCTTTATGTTATTTGCAACTCAATTGAACTGCCTTGCCATCAGTGTCTGGCCCAGAACGGCCATCAGTTCGAACACATACGACAAATCAAATAATTACACATCTGTCTTCTTTAATTTGAATGATAAACCCCAGGTGTATCTTAATTGATCCTCTATTCAAAAATATTCAATGTGTGTAAACATCTTTTAGGCACTCTGCATACCGATTTAAACGTGATCCACTGATACACAGCCAAGCCAAATGTTTCGCTAACTGTCAGAAACAAACCAAATTGAAAAGCCTTACGCAGATTCACATGAACTAAGCAGGTTCCACAGAGAAGCACATTATATAGTGAGAACAGAAACAAAATACAGTTAAAACTTACATCGTAGAGAACAACTTTCTTGACTTCTCCAAACTTCTGAGATTCCTCTCGGACATCAGCTCGTAACTCGTTGATGAGTGCGGGATTTACCTGGATGTAGAAAGAAACAGCTAGATTATCAACGTAACCAGTACATAATTCACTATCCCCCCTTCATCAACACTGCTGAACACAACAGACCAAAAAAAAAAAAAAACGAACTTGTAGCTGTCATAATCACAAAACTGGGTCCAAAGAATATACCGAGGAAAAACATAGTAACTTCAATGTCAGATAACCATACCTAACCCGGTAGCGTGATTTTTTTTCGGACGAGCTTTAGCTAATTCATGAGCGGGGGAGCAACACAACCCCCAAACACAGGTCATCGGCTAAGGGATTTCTCGTCCCATCGAACACTGCCATGGGTACTGCAATCTCTGGACTGTGCCTGATAATACTGATAATTATGACTCTGAACGTCATCGAAAATCCCTGGGATGTGTTGGAGCTGTATTGTGTTTGGGGGTGTGATGCTGCCCCGCTCTTGAATTTGCTAAAGGTAGTATGGAAAAAAAATCACGCAACCCGGCATTGGAGTATAGGTTTTTCCTCTGCACGCTTAATACAATAATCTAAGAAATTTTTAGAAAAGGGAGGCAGGGGCAGTTACTTTTGATTTCAGCACAACGGGACAATGAGTCAGGTCGATTTGGCGTCAGTCTGATTCAGAATTGAAAACTTCCTTTGATTCAACTAGGGAGACGGACTTGCTTCAGTCTCGCTAGAGCGCAAGGTTCGGCTTAACGCCCTAGTCCACAAAAGCCACGCAGAACAAGACTTGAGTCGGTGGGCTATGGACCGATAAGAATATGAAGGAACAAGGTGGCACTGAAGCCACAGATAAATATATTCCAGACATATAGCAAAACTTGTCTCATGGGGTCTTGAGCTTTAATACACTGAACTTGCTAAGAAGACAGAGCGCCCTAATTGGCCTAAGTGAACAATAAGGTAACTCTCTGCCAGCATTAACATGCGTGGTGAAATTTCAGCCATCAATGCCATTATCAAAGAACACCCTGACCGCCATATGAAATGATGATAGCTTGACCAGAGGTCCTGAACGGGCGTGATGGCCAGCTGGAATCTCTGACTACTGGTCAAGCAAGACACATAGATCACAGGCCCGGCAGAGGTCCAGTTGCTACTGACCAGTAGGAGGCCATAAACTGTAGTGGCCCACAGGCTGAACCTCTGGATGGTAAATTTGACCTTTCTACGTCTGTGCAGCGTGCAAATCGTATTGCAGTGCAGTTTTATTACTCTTTACCCATAGAAATTGTAACAAACCAAGTATCCCAGAGCAATTTAAAAAATAACAACAAACATGACAACAGAAGCAACGTAACAACAATACTAACGACAACAGTTACTTCAGCAACAATAACTATTACGCGAACACTAACAACCTAAACGACAGCTCTGAGTTTCAGTTTGGAGAATGCAAGTCGGCACGACCACGGTCATATTGTGCTAGGAAAAAGCAAGACGACAGACAGACTAACAGAAGGATAGACAGAAGGAGACACTGCCAGAAGCGCCCGCCGACCACCCGCACACAAACAAAAGCAGCAGAGCAGCGGCATAAACAATAACACCGACAGTAGTAACAATAACAATTACGCTAACAAACAACAACACCACCAACCTCAACTTAGAATAAGAGTGAATAATTTCGATGAAAATCACTGGCTCAAAAATGCCAAATCAAAGAATTAATTTTAACTGTGGTAACAGCATAGCCACAACTACACAGGAATACCATGATACTAACTTCCCAGTTCAAGACTATTTAAGGCCTGATTACAATACGAGAGACAAAACAATCTAATCTCCACTTAAAAAACGTCACCCCAAAATATCATGCTCTCTCGGTTTGACCCTGTTATCATCAAGAGGAAACCGGTGATCTGCGGCGAGTTTTCGGGCTACTGATAGTAAACTTTCTTAAAGTTGCGTCTTAGGGCTTTCACTAATCTAGAGTTTGATTTTGAGTCTGGAGGTAGCTTATCGACACGATCACGGTCACACTGTTCTAGACCGAAACAAGTCAACAGACAGACTATAGAAGAACGACAGGACCTAAGGACACACTGCCGTAGCGCCCACCAACAACTCACTCAATTCTTCTTCTTTCGTTCACCAATCTAAATCTGCAGATTTGTTCTTTTAAGAAAATCTACAGTTTTCTGCAGTTCTGGCAGAGCACCATAGAGTTTGATATTCAGATCGGTGGGTTTGGGCCAATACGTTTCTCGCAGTGCTGAGAAGTGTACCCACTCAATGATCTATAACCCCATGACAAAATATATGCATTTCTAGCATATCAATTTTCATTTATTTTGTGGCAGAACAGCATTGAAATTTAGCCAGTTTAATAGCCAAAAAGGCGCTGGTCAAGTTAAGAGACTACAAGGCTCAGAGATAGTCCAAGACCTAGTCTAAGACAAGGTTTCTTAAGATTCCAAGAAAATTTACCTCTAAGAAAATGTGACAAAACAAAAACTTTTCAGTTCTTTTTTACCCCAGTCCGCGAATTCGCTATTTCAACAGAAAGGGAAGCAAGAGCACCTGTTGTGCAAGTAATGTTTCTTCAGAGTCATCGCCCCCTGGGGAGATAACTCATGTTGCCCCGCCAGCAGAACCTCCAGTTGACGGCAGGGGGCGCTGTAGTTATGAGGATCCGATGCGAGTTTATTCCGGGTATCCTGCCTGTTAAATTGTCTGCTGTGGTTATCAAAAGACGAGGAATTCTAGCCTGATTGGAGGGGGGTTCCCTCAGCTGTGTTTCTGTGTGCCGGCTTTTATTGTTGGTTAAAAGGAAAGTGGCCTGCTCTGTATGAACGCCTGCTAATGTCATCAATCGGATCTCTTATGGATAAAGAACTGTAGGACCCAGCGCCGTAATTTATTGGGCACAGTGCTGAACAGATACAGTTCGTTATGGCGACTACACAAATTCTTGTTGTCTTTCTGTATTTTCTTTTTTTTTTTCCTCCCGCGTGTGATGAGGACCTATACATATGATTTCCGTGTTTGCGTTTCAGTTCTCAGTCATTCCTGAAAATAGATAATGTTCGTTCTCTCTCTTTCTCTCCCCCCCCCCCCCTCTCTCTCACTTTCGGTCTCGGCAGGCGCACGAGGTCCTTTTTAGCTCCATAATTTTAGTCTCACATTAAAACCGAGACAAAACAGCTTTGGCTCAGTGCGCCACCAGCAGTTAATCGTGGTCTCCACCTGTTGAGTACTTTCCAGGACAAAACAACACAACAAAACCTGGTTTGACAAAAAAATAATAATTGGGAAATAGACCATGGCTTCAGCCCTAGCTCCAAAAAAAAAAAAAAAACACATTTATGAATAGGTGATAAAAGTTGTCGCAAATGCGGAATTTAAAAGACCAATATTTTACTCAGCTAGGATAAATTTGATCCTCCATAAAAAAAATAGTGTCTCCTGTGTTTGAATAATCAGTGTGGGAAGCCTGTTACTCTTCACAGTGTGTTACAGTGAGCTACAGATGGACAAACTCTGGTGGAAAACATGTTGTTTGTCGTTGTGAGAGGCAACGTTCTCTCTAAATATCATAAAAACCACAGAAAAACTGTGGGGTCGCAGCAGGGCTATAAGCAAAGTCAAAATCAGGCAAAAAGAAAAGGTTGTATGTTGCAAAACCCCGCGTGAGAAATAAAACCCAAACAATACAAAACAAACTAAAGAGAAGACAGAAAAATAAAATAATACAAAGCAAACTAACGAGAAGACAAAATATTTTTCTGTCTTCTCTTTAGTTTGCTTTGTATTTCTCACGCGGGGTTTTGCAACATACAACCTTTTCTTTTTGCCCAATTTTGAACGTTCTCTCTAATGTGTCCAAACCGCTAGGCGGAACTTTGATGCTTTGAGCAAAACCATTTTAATACAATTGTATTTTGTAATTTAAAATGAGAGGCAAGTGGGCGGCACCAATACAGCGACTGCGCAGCTTAGACTACTTAGAGGGAACATTGGTGAGAGGTATAGATCTAACCCATCTGTTAATTTCGGCACAGAACAAGATACTCGTTGCGCAGCTTCTATACAAGTATACTTCAACCATTTTCCAGTGTACTTCAACAAAGCTTCACACTTCAACACCCATTTGTACATGAAAGGTCAAGAGCATTCGACTACAAGTGGAAGAGCCAAATTATAATGCCATCTCAACACATGCCAAACCTCATAGTTTCCATTCAAACTGCAACCCTATCCGAGTGCTTACAAAAAACACATTCCATCTCTTCAGTAATATCAATGGTCTGCATTACCGTCATTTCAACCAATTCAATACTAACAACCCCCTCAGTGGAGTTAACATCGCAAAATGCCGATTTGATGTGGCAAACAACCGCTGGTCTGTCATTCTCAAATGGAACAAAGTGGAGAAATTCGGATGCCCGAGAAACACTTTCATTGGCTACGAGAGGAAATTAACGCACGAGGATAAAAACAAGCTTTCATGCTTGGTGTGAAAGTAATGCCCCACCAAAAAAAAAAAAAACCCAAAACCTGCCTTTAAGAGGTCCTTGGTGTAAATCTAGAGATGATGGCATCATTTGGAGCAAACTGAAAGCCAAAGGGAAAGAAAATATACAAACACAAAAAAAAGTTCTGTGACATCGCCTGCTTCCAGACGAAACGACCGGATCTGAAGACAATGTCAATCGCTCTAGCGCTTTCCGCCGGCAAATGTTTAACATGAAAACGAGATTACATATTATCAGTGTAATTGCTAAAATGTCCGGAATTAAGACAATGGGATTTAACCACTGTTCTAATCTTTTCATTACAGAAACAGCGTGATGACAATAGAAGAGCTGATATCACCAGGAAAGCCGCATTCGTCCGCGCCCGACAACATGTGACAATGATTACGGGACATATTACTCAAACTGGAGCCGTTAGCGTTTTGCTGCGTGAGCCGCATCATCAAAGTTGGGTGCTCATTTGATCACAGCGTGCACAGCTAACAGGATTTATGAAATTTTTGAAATAAGAAGGAGGGGCGGCCTTGGCGCGGCTTGACGAAAACTATTACCCATGCTCGATGGTGGAGTTATGTAACCTAACCAGCTTGCATTTGTAGTAAAACACGTTTTGCGCTGAAATGAACCATGCAGTTGAAACTGAGGTTGCAATGCCACTGAATTCATTATGAATAGATTCGAGATCTTGTCTAATTTGTTGCTGTATATGATGCAATCGCAAAAGGAGACTCAAACACTTGTTCAACATTGGAACTGTTCACTAGAAAATTGAAAGCAGAACTGAAAAACATCATTTTTTAAAAATTATTCCTAGCTCTGTTCATATAATGCCAACATTTTCAGCTCATCAACTCTTCAAAACAATTGCCTGAATGCTTCCAAACAAGGGTATGACGGGACAGCAAGGCCAAGATCAGCACCTGTATTCAAACTTTACTGTTTAGTTCAATTTCTTTGATCAATTAATATACAAATTATATAAATTTGCTTGCTTTTTTCCCCCTTTGTTCGAATAATGCCCACATTTTAAGCTCATCAACTCTTTGTTAATAGGTACTTTGGAGCAACCGAATAAATGATGAATTCCCAGGGATTCCTGGTATATATCACTATGTCTCTTGAGGAGCTCTTAGCTCCTATTAAACTCAAACTCACGAAAGACAGGACAAAAACAAGTCATTTCGCATTCCCACTCGGTTTCCCCAGTACCTGTTCCTCCCAGCCCCAAACTCGCACGCGAAAAACTCGCAAAGCGTCTAGGAAAAATAACCCCCGGCGTAAGGTTTAATTCAACACCTGGGGACGGTTTAATATTCAATTTGGTGGCCCAAAGGAGCCGGATTACCAACTGGGATGGCGACACATAAATGTGATACACAACTCGATGCGAAAAAGTTCGTTTTCATTACTGCCAGGGGCGATCATCAAAGACGCAAAAAGCCTTACAGACCTCATTTAACTCCCTTGAGATAATTAGTCCGGTTTTAATAGCGCTGTGAGTAACGTTGTTTTTTTTTTTTTTCGGCAACCGCAAAGAGAGAAAGAGAAAGAGAGAGAGTGAGGACAAAGTTATATGGAAGGGTTGTTGGGTGCAAAAGTAGCTGCACGTAGATATAGCCATCACTTCTCTGTACATTATCCGTTCATAAGGATGTAAAGATTACACAAGCGTACGTGAAAACGAAACTGACTTTACAAAAAAACAAAACCACTTTCAATCGCATAGGAAACAGCTTTAAAGAAATTGGACGCTCCAAATGAAAGCTACTCAATTACACCAATTAAACACAGCCACGCTGACTTGGAGTTTGAGTTTTGGGTTTGGAGAGAGCATGCTGACCCGATAACGGTCATGTTGTGCCAGGAACAAGCAAGACAAAAGACATAATAAGATAACAGAACCATGGGACAAAAGGAAACTAGATATTAAACTGGTAAGACATTTAGTTTGTCAAAGGCCACCATTACTGCTACCATTTACAGCCACGATTAATTTTTATTATTGGTAAGTCTACTTTTTTTTTTTCATTTCGCACAAGGTTCTTTCCTGAGAAGCATGGCATCCTGAGCACGAAACACCATTTAACACAAACACTAGTTACGAAGCACCCCATTACACAGAAGAAAAAACCCCATATAAATCACGCAAACTTTACTTTCCAAATCCACTACAGTTAATATCGTCAATATCTCCATTTACAAGAGAAAATGCTAGGATGCTGCTTAATTGTGGCCAACATTAACGGAGAGATCTCTGACGCATTCAGAGTTTAAACCAGGCATCTGAAATGAATAAAGAAGCATTACTGAGTTTCAAAGGCTGTCATTTCTATCCACAATTTTTATTATGGCAATTTGGCTTTGAAAATTTTTGTTCGTTTTTTTTTTTTTTTCCCTGATCAAAACCGAATTTTCTTATTTTCCTATCTTTTAAAAAAAATTATTCATTCATTTGTGTTTTTGTTTTAGTTTCATCTCTACGAGCAAATTCCACTTTCGCCCGCATTTCAACGACAGGAAATCGATGAAAATTGCGCGAAGGAATTGGTTCTCAACAAAGTTAACCTGTTGTGTCATCGGACTGAAGTGGAAACAGATGAGCTCTAATTCTGTGTGCGGTGAATGCTCAGAGTTAACACCACCACCACGACCAACAACAAGTCTCAAGTTATTCGTACCTATTAATTTCATTTCAAACCGGTGACAACCCATTTTGAGAAACACTCTATTCTCAAACATTTCGCCACCTTAGCTCTTGTTTGTTCCCACTCCACTTCTTGCACAACTGAAAAATTGGAGGTGAAATGTTTGAACTTTATTATTATGATAAAAAGTTAGAATAAATAGAAACTGTGAAACAACTTGATAAGTGCCACAACGCATTGTAAACAAGCGTGAAAGTGTGCATTTGTATTCCTCTTTTACATACTAAAGGTTTTTAAAAAAATGGAGATACGAACACGAACCAATGTCACCATTTGTCTACAAGGATACCTGGTTTTATACCGCCAGTGCGATATATTAATACATATTATGATATATTGCTCAGCAGATGTGCTTTCGATGCATTTACTTTAAATCATTTACATTTCGTGTATTGGTCTAAATTTTTCCATTCTGACCGTAATCATAGCCATGGTACCCTTAGCAAGAAACTGTTGATTACAGTACACAGTATTGGGCTGGTAGGGCACTGAGTCAAGTCTGGTTTTGTCTCGGTTTTAGTGGGAGATGTGAATAACGGAGTTCTCGCACACTGATGAGACGGATACAAGTCTGGTCTCTCCAGTTCAGTAGCGTCAAAACTGTAACTTTGAGTCAGCTGGCGGAAAGGGAGACCTCGCGCACTGAGTCAAAACAGACGCCAAAGAAACCTGACTCAGTGTGCCATAACGAAATCAGCCTGACAACCATTCAAGAACCAATCATGCCGCGCGGGAACGAACCAGTGCATAAAGCCCATGCAACCTTTACTTTCCAAATCCAGTTATTTAAAAAAAATACGTTTGGGTGTGTAAACCCCCCCCCCCCCTTTTTTTTTTCTCCATGTAAACGGTAGTAAGTCTGCAACGGCGGGGTGCATAATGATATACACCAAGAAAGTCGGTTATCTATTGTACGACTACTATCGGCCAACATGTTTTTGTCTTTTTTATTGCGATAACCGTCAGCGGTGCCAATTACTCCTCGCCGTACCATTTTATTCCCAAAATCAAGTTTGCATTAGAAGATAATAGAAACAACTTCTGAACAAAGGTCTTAAATCAACTGTCTCGACATTCCCTGCCAGGCAGCTTTTTCCCCGAAATGAAAAGTAAATTACAGACGGCACATACTCACGCACTCACAGACACACCGCAGCGGGCTTTTGTCATTAAGTGCAGGGTTATTGTGAGAATATTACCGTAAAGTGGGGCAGAATGCAATATCGGTGAAATATGGAAAACCCATTTGGTATGCCGATGGCTTCTAAAATTACTGTACGGCGACAGACTCTCTAATTTCTAGCGCTCGTGGACATACGCTCGTACTTGTCCAACAGCTGCCTACGAACACATTCAGTTATGTTCTTTTCCATGTGAAAGGAAAGCCTGCTTCTCCAATTTATCTCAATATTTATTGTGAACCAACTGACAAAAATGGATGCTGTCTCTGCACATGAGAAAATCACAAAAATCCAAGCTTACAACAGAAAGCGGACCGCATAGTGGTGGGACAAATAATTCACTCATGAGAGGCCTAAAAATGACACTTTCATTTGAACCCAAGGAGCTGATAAAACTGACTAAAAATACCAGCACTAATGAAGACAATTGTGGCATTAATAGTTTCATAATGCCAAAAAATTAGTAACAAATATAATCACTGGCAAGAGGTTTGCTAAAAAAAAACACAAAAAAACCATGCTCCAACACTCATTCAGAAAACAAAGAGTTTAGAGTCACCATAAAAATCCAAATTATGCCAAATTACGGACACTTTTCTGGACAAAATATCAGACAGCAGACCCAGAAAGAAGATGTGAGAGGTTCCAAGGTCGAATCCTGCGCACGATTAATTTCTCTGTATTTTCAATGCATTCTCTTTGGTGACCTGCGGGGGAGCAAAGCCTCTCCCAGATAAAGCTTCACTGTGTTGTAAATGGGCGCAAATCCCCAACAAAGTAGATGTCCCTTAGATGCCCCGAAATGGGGATAGTGCACGGCAGGCTTTTCCTCTGATATACAGACTGGTCTTTTCTTCCCAACAAAAACGATATGGTATCCCTTATAGAAAAGTCAGCGTTCCAAACTCGAATTTCAAAATCAAAAGAGGGTTAAATACTACAACAACCACTATTCCAATGACAACTACTGAATCTACTACTACTGAAATGGAGCTGGAGGACGAACATGTAAGCACTTAAACCTCTTGATTAGTAACCAATGATAAAATTGTGTGGTCTGCCTCAATTTTTGACGATATGTTACGTGGACACAGCCGTTTGGCACAAAATTCAGTCCTTAATATTATATACTTAGGATTTTTTTTAGTTGCGAAGAGGAGACGCGTTTTCTTCGAGTAGAATGGAAAAGTATTACTGGAAATTTCGTTGTGACTACGCTACCACCATTCTACGAACGGCACTTAAACTAGTAATAATAATAAATGTCTCTCCACTTTTGTTTCCAAAGCCGAGAGTCACTGAAAAAAACAACACTATGAACTGCAGCTTTCAGAAAGTAAAATTTAAACAAATTGAGAGTACACTTACTTAAAACATTAAGGACTAGATAGGCCAATGTCTGTGTCTCTCAAATACTCAAAGACAATAATATAGCCAGACATGTGATACCAGTAATCACAGGTAACGAAACGGGGGGTATGGGATGTCACGGATGTTTGGAGAGGTGGAGAAGTGTTTAAAAGAAAAATACCGAGTCGGAAATCGTAGAATCAAATTAGCGGCCACATGTAAGTGCTTTCCGGTAGAATATGCTGGTTACAGACTACATGTGAAGTAAAGCGGTTCGGGTGAGCAAGACAACACTTGTAGGCCAATGAACGCCTGGCCTTTCCCCCCCCCCCCCCCCCCTTGTTCCGGATGTCAGAATCGCAAAGGCTGGAATATGAAGATTGGAAGACAATAAATAAACAATGGAGAGAGAGAGAGAGAGAGAGAGAGAGAGAGAGAGAGAGAGAGAGAGAGAGAGAGAGAGAGAGAGAGAGAGAGAGAGAGAAGAGAGAAAGAGAGAAAGAGAGAGAGAGAGAGAGAAAGAGAGAGAGAGGCAGACAGACAGACACTCATACACAGACACAAATTTAAAGAAGTGGGATGGGGGAGACAGAGAGACGAACAAAAAGACAACCCAACACATTCCAAACTTGGAATTACTGAAACGTTTGGGTGATCAGCTCCCTTTTCTTCATAGAAACACGGCCAAATAAAATCAATAATTCACTGTCTTTCGTCCATCGTCTTCATCGTTCAAAAATGCATCATCAAAAAATCGCCCTATTCCAGTGTGAGCAGGTGTTAACACTCACAGAAAGCTGGCATAATACATGTATTTTGCAACTCTGAATGACGAAAAATGTTAGTTTTCCCTTTTCATATGCGATGGACGTTGAGCGCTCAGCATGGAATAATAAACGATGAACAAGTAATAAATGTGATGAGCCCCATTACTTGACATCGGTTTAATTTTTCATCGTTGAACGGTGAACGATAAACTATGAATGATGAACGACACATGTGCCGCCTGCCTCTGGGGAGTATCATACTAAGCCCGGTCAGACACAGTCAGGGGCTGCCACCAAAATGTGCACCAAAGATATAATGGCGAAAGCTGACTGCGTCTGATTGGGCGTAGTATGTTTTGGTCTCTCCGGATTCGCAAGAAAATATAGGGAACTATGATGTGCATTTCTTATCTGCCAGCATCTATCTGACTGTGTCTGACCGGGCTTAGTATCATACCATCTTAATGAAATCGCAACCTTTCTAATCCCTCTTTTTGCACAACTGAGAAATTCAACATTAAACATTTGGGGCTTTAGTTATTGTGATAAGGAATTGGAATATATCAGAACTGTGAAACAGTTTGATAAGTCCCACAGCGCATTCTAATCAAGTGTCAAAGTGTGTATTTGCCATACATCTTCTAAAAGAGTTCCAGTTTTTCAGAAAACGGAGATAGAACAAATAAGAACTAAGGCCGCGACATGTCTCTTCATTTGTAACTCCGACAACATGTTTGAAACTGCAAAACACAAGTGTACTGCCTGATGCCCGTTTTGTAATAGTTTGTGTCGACCCCGGTGAGGGCAGAAGCTATCGGGCCGTCAGCGGGGGATCCAGGGAGCTTCTGAAACGACTTGTGTGAACGGTTGTTAGTCTGATCGTGAGAAACGGACACTTTCCCCCGAAAAACCAAACAGCTCTGATGATAAACTTTGCCATTCCTCGTGATTAACCTCTTTGCTCAGCACAGACTCCAAAGCCACCGAAATTATCGGTTTTCCGACCTGCCCTGCATGCGGGGTGAAGTCTGTTGTAATTTAATTTCTAAATTTTGTTAAACTCCGCCCTAACCTGACGGATGTACATGCCACGCGTTTGTGTTACACTACTGGTAGCACTTTCGCAAAGTATGCATAATATAGTACAGTATGTATGTTCTGCTCGGAGGGGAGTTGCCCCCACGGTATAAAAAGAGTACTTGAGAAACGGGTGTTTGGGGGGCATACTTAAGCTTTTCAACTGTGGCACTGAATTACAATGTTTGCTCTTATTTATTTATTTATTTATTCATTTATTTATTTGTTTATTTAGCAAGATAGGCTTCAGAATCATACAAAACTAGAAAACAGACGAAAAGTTATAAAAACCACATAAAATCTGTTGGGTCGCAGCAAGGCTTGAAGCAAAGTCAAAATATGACAAAAAGAAAAGACTGTATACAGCAAAGCCTCGCATAAGAAATAATACTGAAACGATACAATACAACGCAACAGAAAACGGATGAAACAGTCAAGTAATCCACGCAAAAGGCCACTTCAAGTTTTACAACTTCGAAGGCCTTTCTGTGGACCGTTTAATGGCCGTGGGCTCGTTTGGAAAGGGGAAAGCCGGCTAAAATCACGTTTCTGAGGCGGTTTTCACATAAGCACTTCTTGGATGGCCCCAGAAATTCTTTCCCGATTCCTCACTCACAAATATAAATACCCCACGGTTGCAAAACCGGACGTTTTTTTTTTTTCTTTTAATAATGGATTGCTGCTTGTCCGTGAGGTTCTAATTCTGCAAAATATAATTCTCTCTTTTGGGGCCATATTTCAACATTAAGCCAAGCACAAATGTGACCCCAAGCTCCACTTTGTTTTTTTTTAAATGTCCAATATCTGAAATGTCTTTGAAGAAACGCCCAAATGAGAATATTGTGTACATTATGTATCGTTAAACGTCTACTTCTACCAGATCCACACCCTCCCCGCCCCCGTTCTTGTTATGAAGAGACTCTAGAGTTACTGAACGGATCTTTCTGAAATTTGGGTATAAAGAAATGAAATGTGGTTACAGACTAATGATAATATAATAATAGTAATAATAGTAATATTTATGATTATAATGATAACCATGACGATCATTATATAGCGCCCAATCCGAAACTGACAGAAAGTCTTGTTCTTCCCATCTGCAACTCACCCTCTCTCTCTCTCTCTCTCTCTCTCAGGCATAATCCGTTGGGTACACTCTTATGCTAGACATAATTACATGTATTATAATTATACACACGCATAACCTGGGCGATAAATAAGAGCCATTAAACAATAAGACTCCAGAATTGAAAGTGATTCGGGGACAGGTAGGTCTTCAGACCAGTTTTG